>PDUE01000008.1:109503-131130 GCA_002909645.1 Monilinia polystroma
ACACACCCACCCACACACACACACACACACACATACACATCAACAACTGGCAAATGGTACCTGATAGAGAGGTGCCGTACCCCGACGCAACAACACAGGCTAAAAGCGAGAGCAAAAATACCCGTTGCAGACGGCGGGACAGACTCCTAGGAGCCCAACACAAAGGAGGAAAGGTCCAGGAACCTCATCTAGGCTCTACGGTACCTAGCCAACGTCGTATTGCGGATGGGTACCTGCACGCTTCCACACACACACCTCGACGGGGCGAATCAGACGTCGAGGAAGAGAGGACCCCCCTCCCCACCCCTCGCCTCCCCTCCCCTCGGTGAAGAATCGAGTAGAGTACTGGCTGTACTTCGCAGGTAGGCGTGCATGTGAAATATGAACGAGCAAGGTGGTGGTGGGTGGTGCACCAGAGGCAGGCAGGGCACTCGTTTCAGCATCCGTCCCGATAAGGCAAGGAAATCTGACGATTGCCTGATGAGGTGAGCGAAAGCCTTCGGGGGTGAAGAGTGGAGGGTGAAGGCGGAATGGCTTTGTTTTGTTTTGTTAATGCGGGAGGGAGGGAGCGAGGGAGGTAACTTGGGCTTGATTGTGAAATGTTAATTTGTATTACTATGTATCCTTATGCTTTGTTTTGAGCTTTGAGCCTCGAGCCTTGAGCCTTGAGCCTTGAGCCTTGAGCCTTGAAATTGCTTTATTACTTGACACCTGACGCTTGACTCTTAATTCGCTAGACGTACGGAAGATAATTACGATGAACATGCCGAGTTTTGCAATCGTGATGCTACGGAATTGGATATACTAGGTATGTACCTGTAGCTAGGGCTTTCTTTGTATGTGAATCAGATTGACGCCGAGGTCTGGATTGTGTGTCTCATTGTCTTATCGATCCGTAAAATTGATACATTCAAAATCACCATATCCAAAATCAGATTCTTCAATCAATTGTCTAAAGTTTGTGTACAAGGTTTATTATCGTTGCCCTTCATCAGGCACGGAAGTCGGAAGTCGCAAGGCACAGGCTGAACCCAGAGAGATTGCAAATTACTGCGTTCCAAATTCTCTATGCAGGATTGGATTACATTTTAATGGAAATGTCGTATACATCTAGACCTACTGCAAACCCCGTCAGAACAGAGGCATAGAGGAGCAATATCCCCATAGCTTGAAGATTGCTGACAAACAAGGTTGGTATGGTCAAGTTGACGAGTCCTGTGAGTAAGTTTGCGGCCAGAAAAATTGCCAGTCCATTTCTGTTGAAGGATTCAAGGACTCTACTTGTTGCGAGCTCATAATTCTCCTTCTCTGTCTTCGCGTCTGTACTTTGATGGGCAGCTGGGGAGAATATTGTTTCGACTAAGCAGAATGCAGTCAGCTGTGAGCAGTTGAAAGCTGAAACCCACAGAAAGTACGGAAGGTTTGCAAGACGGCGTGATACACTTAATGCCAGGCCATATTTGTAACTCGTCGTGAACATGTAGAGAGTAATCCATATTCCTGACCATACGCCCATTGTTTTCAAGAGACGTCTTCTTTGGGCCACTGGATTTCCATTAGCCATTGAATTTCGTGGTAAGACGAACATCCCGGTTGCTTGACCAGCCAGGAATATTGCGAGATAGCCAAAAAAGCTAAAGATTCCTTCACGATTCTTCGATAACATATCTGTTCTTGGAGCTGTGAGTATGAAAGCTTTGAGGCTGGTGTATTCGAGGGCAACTTGATACAATGAGCCGAGGATTATTGCCAGTAGGGCGTAAGACGGAATGAGCTGGAAAGCGGACTGGAATACCGCCACGAATGGAGGAATGAATGCGAGAGTGAAGAAGAAATTCCAGTGCACTCCATACTCAGTAACATGCTCCGCATAGTCTAACCCTTTGACACTGTATAATCGGATGGTTCCCAAAACAATCAAGGGTAGTGCATGGCGCAACGAGTTGTATAGGCGTATACTGAGCTTCGATGATGTTCGAGTTGAAGAGAGCTCTTTGAGTATTGGTCGAGCTCCCACGAGGCCGCCCGAGAATACGAAAGAGCCTACCCCGAGATCCATCAACGATGTTCCCCAATTCTCCACCTTGGCAAATCTCCGTGGGAAAATCTTGAAATCGACAGCTAAAATAGCCAAACAAGTGATAACCATCATTGCCCCTCTGTAGATGGTAAGGAAGGGTTTCTTCGGGAGCGGGTTCAATTGCTCTATGTGTTTTGTTTTTGACTGCGTTATTCTTGCTTTCTTTTGTGTAGCCTTTTGTGTAGTCTTTTGGGGTGGGATAGCATATAACAATATAACTGGCGCAAGTAGTAGTATATTTAATATGAGGGGCATATCTGCATAGAGAGAAATAGCGAGAAGAATTGCCCCGACATTAAGAAGGAAATCGACAGCGAAAGCGATTGGGGTATACGGCGTAAAAAAAGATTGTCGGGTCTGTAAAGTTGACCAAAGAATGATTGCGACCTATTTTGGTGATATCAGCTTGTGCAATGAATACTTGATACATGAGCAAGCATACTGGAGCGACAGCCGTTATAATATTGATTTCTCCAAGCCCTCCACCTGTTAGATTTGATACAAAATCCTCCTTCAAGCTCTTGTAGCTAGCAGCCATTGCTGCTTCCGCTGCCCGCGACATACTTGTAATGTTGTCGGAGTCAATGGAAAAAGAGAGTTCAAAAGTTCAAATTGTGGTGTATCATCTGAAAAGGCCAGAGAAGTGGAGTGCGATGCTACTGTATGGCGTAACGGCAGCTCCCGCTCGGATCAAGCATTCTCACACAACTTTAGTAGATAAGTTTCTACTTCTCAGAGTTTAGATTTCCCACACAATTTTTTTATGATTGATATAGATACATTCCAAAAGTCTTGCAAAGAATATCTTCCAATTCAAGTTTCACACATTCATTTTGATTGTCTCTGGAGAGGTTGAACCCGGAGATATACATTCCAGACGCGACGGAAAGTTCTGATCGGTCTAGATTCAACAGATCTCTCCAACGAGATCCTTCAAAACTTTATGACTCTCTTCCCCCTTCAAGATGTCTTGCGGACTTTTGAAACAAGTTTTTTCTTTGGGCATTTTTATCAATTCTTCGATGGCCATCGATCCTTTGAAAGCACGATCAAGTGCACGTTTCAAATTGCATCTGGCCTATTATGTTCAGTGCGCTTGAGACACACCTGAGGGATGTCAGTTTGACGGAGTATCTGTGAAAGATATGTGGTCATTTAGCTTTTGCGGAGTCTCGGGTCTCCGTGGGAACTCGCATACTCCGCATGATACAGTTCCCTCTCTTATGGCTGCAGGCGGCTTTGGTGTTACGAGGCTCAGCTAGAGGATTCAAGTAAAGATGTGATGGTTCAGATATTCTGTGACTCGTCTCCTTTGTAAGTATGTTAACTCAATCTTATACTAACCATGTCCAGGATGAGAGTGCGACTTCATATATGGGTATCTCTGTCAGGCCATGTAGCATATAGGTTCTTCGCACAGCTAGTTTTTTTTAACTATCCTCTAAACTTCACGTATCAGTAGAGTCGATCTCCTTTGAGACCTCTCCATTACAGATCACCATAAGCATTAATTGGTGGCTGGATTTCTTGTTTCTTTACTTGAGCATCATTAGCCTTCTCAAGCCAAACCTCTGCTTTGTTCTCGCGTGTCCTCTCAAAGTATTGCCCGAAAGCCGGCACCGTTTATCATGCCGGATAAATTTCACCCTCAAAATAAGGAGCTGCAGCACCGTGAGATGCAACTCAAGTCGGCACTCAAGTGTGAGCTTGAGTGTGGGGATTCATCTAGGGGATCTGGATCTATATACCCGCTTGCAAAGCTCCCTAGTCCCAGCATGGTGGCAGCACGAGCTTATGCTTCACGTGTCCGAAACCCAATCGGGTGGGAAGGTGACACATGGTCGGGGCATTTTCGCTTGACCAAAATGCAGAAGTTCCCCAGGAGGCACTCTACTATGGTGACCCTGGCAGAACATACAGAATCCCTGGGCAATAAGTCTTCACTCGCAACAACCTCGCCCTTTCTACAGATTACTCCCAAATCACGACTCACAAGTGAATCTTTGAAAGAATCTGAAGCTCGCCTCATCGTCAACGGGGCATCTGTCATCGGGACCCTTGATGCCAGGCGACATTTCGGAATTCCGGCCTCCTCCACCTCGATCCACCGTGTTCCATTCCAATACACTCATGACCGCCTCCAAACTTGGGGTCACGCCTATTTCGGAAATAATGTTACCGCTGATGCATTTGTCAACGCAGTCAGTTTACGGCGTGCAAGTTTAGTGGCCATAAACGAAGAAGACCTACACGAGTCTCTCAGAACGTCGGATCAGGTGATGATACGTGCGAGGGTCCTACCCAAAGTAGTTGAACGCAAGCCCTTCTTGATTCAAAGACAATTTGACATTCGAGAACTGAGAGACAGTATACCAGCTTCTCGGCCTAGCCAAGACCACGCCCGGGGCTTGACAGCTGTTAGAAGGTCTAGCAGGCTTCGTCGATTGTCTTTGCAGGGAATTCCTAACTCAAACCAACGCGGGACCATATACAATCATTTTAGAAGGCAGATCAGCACCAATCACGTGGCAGTACCAATCCGTAAGTATCTATCTTATAAGAAAGATATTTTATATCATTATTAACAATTCAATTCAGATATAGAGTATGCTTTGCATTATCTCCCTGTCTTGGCAGCGTTGATGCTATCAGGACATGTTCGCAAGGGCGATTCAATTGATCTCCCTTTACCCAATCCGGAAGCATGGGTAGATACAACCGCCTATGTTTACACTGGCCAAGGGGAAATCACATCAGCCATGAAGGAGAATATTTTGTTTCTGGCGGGGCGAGTTGAAAACGAAGGATAATAATTCTACGCGGGTCATTTGAACGTATAGGGGAAGAACGGAAGTTCGATCCGATCCGTCACGTTCTGCAGTCAGAGTATATCGGATAGACCTTTGTATGAAACATGTCGGCACTTCCTGCATTGCTGCGTGGGGTTTCATTAGGCCACGCGGTGCAGTACTTTTAAGTGTATCACGCCTTGCATTTGATGGAGAAAGCTTAGAGCCGACCATTCCGTCCCGAATCTGCTGTGTTTTACCAGAATGCAACTGTGAGAACTTAAATAAGATCTACCATGTTCGGTGATTGAATGGAGATGAAATCATGTTCTTGAATACTACTCACACTTGATTATCCAGAGTTATATTGAACAGTGACGCCTTGTACATATCATTGATATCTTTATTATCGACAGGCTTTCTTACTCTTACTGTAGAGAGTCATTCGAGGCCTATGGCCAAGATTCCATGCGCACTTATTGTTTACTACGCATGAGTGAAATATAGAGCACTATCGACGGTCAAGGATGATTGGAATATCGATTTTTGACCATCGCCCGAGAAAGGCGCGATTAGAGAGGAATCCATGGTTTTCACCAAGTGAAATTGAGCCACAGCCGTTGATCGGTAATAATGCTGATTCAATCGGCTGGCAAATTTGATCTCATTGACCGAAGAGCCGATGGCTCTCTTAGTAAGCCTTGTTTTTTTCAATAGATCGAAGGATTGGTATGCTCTCTTTCTTTCATCAAACAAGTCATATAAATAGGACCCAATCGACTCGCATACCATGATTTTCAAATTAAACTAATGGCTGATTCGAAGAGCTTCTCCTCGGCATCAACTTGACATCGGCCCAATTATTCAATCCTCGTCTAGTTTATCATCTACAATACCCTGCGGCGTCTAACAGCGTCTGTGAAGGTCTATTATGCCCCAAATTTTCTTGAAAACGGTTTGTTACCATTCCTCCTGATACACCATCGTGCTTTATGATAAACGCAATCTTCTCAACCGAGATAGCACATAATTAAAATGTACCTGTACAAAGCATGATTGTCAATGAAGGAATATCACCAATGTGTACGAAGTATATATTCTACCTCTCTTTACAGCTTCCTTCCTAATTTGGTTATCTCCCCACAAATCCCCTGTCCTCAATTCAGTTGACATGGCTTTGCAAACATCAGACGAGACGAACCACAGTAAAAGTGATCTCTACATCGCCAACAGTTATTAAAATATGCACATCACGCCAGAAGTGGTAGATCATCCCCATAATCCGCCATTACTTCCCAATTCAACAAACGGCTTCTAGATTCTAGAATGCCTCAAATGACAAATATTGAAATGTCTCGAATCGCATATTGTCTCCTAGGAAGCACAGGTAACACCCAGGCGCCATTCCATGCAGGTCCAATCCCATTGAACCTTGTTTCATAGGAGTTCGACAATCCTCAAATCTTCAAATGGCCTCTTCCTTCACACCCAACTTCACGTGTCTGACCGTTACATACACACCAACATGGTTGATTTGGATTGTGTCTCGATGTATGAAAACTTCGTACGTGAAATCCACTTTCCCCAAAACGCCAAACACGGAGGATGTCCCTGTCCCCCCACCCTCTCCAATCAATCCCATGATTGTGGATCATATGTTGTGACTTGGTCATATTGGGCCCAAGGCTTTACATTTTTAGAGAGTGAGAATACAACATGTGAATATGATATTTTTATTCTGTTAATAAGTCTTCATCCATTTCAGCTAATGTATATCTTGCAAGTTATCAAGGCGCGAAAGAGCAAAGCCTATTCAAAGACTCTGAATCGTTCAAATAGTGGTTTGATTACCACCTTTAGACCCTCGATTACACGAGGCGTGTTTACTCCAGCTGGACCATGAATAGCCTGAATCTTCAGTTTCTTTGTCCTCTCCTCAACTCTACTCACCTGCTTCTTGATGACACAGTAATCTAAGCAGGCCACAGATTCGCTGCATTCATCACGTTGATAAATTCATCAACTTACTTGAATCACAACCCAGCCTCGAAATTAACAGAGCAATCTCCCCCCTTATACATCAACTGATTGTCACTCTATCAACACTCTATGTCCCTTCGGCCCTGGGCCGGATAAATATGCATATTGGAAACAAAACATCCGATCTATTGGGAGATTGTTATCTACTAACGAAAAGGGTATTCAGATACCGAGTTTCATTCGGATGTAATGTATGTAATTGCATAAGAGATTTGCCGATTGCAACGCAAGATCCCTCCTCTCTGTTTTCTCCGTTCTCAGTGTACTCCTGCACACTCTCAACATATATGAAGTCCCGAACGGATACCGGTTTGGCTTGAACCCTCCGTTCTGCCATGCATATCTCGTTTTAAATTGAGCATCTAAATACAAAGTAGTTACTCATAGTAGCTTTAACTAACGCTATCCATGTTTCCCCATTCATTGGGTGCATATACCTGATGCACTGCAAGAAAATCAGCAAGCGCTGTTAGCTGCAAATGTTTCCCATGGCATGCATAGTTCTACCGTATGATAAACGTTGTTTAGTTTCTTCAATGACTTATCTATCTCGGTCTAGGTCACAACGAACGGCCACAACGAACGGCCACATATACACCAAGGCATCCCCTCTTCACCTCTACCCCGGCTCTTTTCATCCCACAAATCCCTTCACTCCCTCTTAACCACACTCACAATCCTTCCCCTGTCCCTACATTACATATGCATGCATGGATATATACATGCATCTATCTATCTACACTGCTCTTGGATGATGAAAACTTGTCTGTCATTCCTGTTTTTCCACTTGGTCTAAACTCTGTTAGAAGCATCCTTCTAAATTTGCGCTTGACATCCCCTCGTCTCGATTCATCACTCTTTGTATCTCTCTTAATTTGATTATGGGCTCATCAAAATTCAAAACAACCTTGTGCAAATGAAACTTTCACCCCTTCACTATTTGGGTAACACTCGATTAGACATGCCTAGGCCAAGAGATTTAAGTAGAAATATATATAGGTAGTAGTACATATATATGCATATGCGTTACACATACATACAATTTCAAACCTGGCCCTTTCATTATCTAAGCGTTTCATCCCAACTGGTTTTGGTGCCTTTCTTTCTTTCTTTCCTTCTTTCCTTCCTCCTCTCTTCCCTTCTGAATTTGCGGTAAATTGGCCCCTAACCTTAATGATCGGTGACGCCGAATATGTTGCGCTTCACTTCTAATAGATATCCTTTACCAAAGTATTCCCACATGAATAGACATATACATATAGAACATTCACTCTGCCTTGAAATATTGCCTTTGAGCGATTTTCTATAGGGTGCGGATTGAGTCCAAATGAGAAAATGCCAAGATGAATGGGTTCTCATGTATCCGTGGGTCGCACGCATTTTCAATCATCAGTCAATATAAAGTTTGAACGAACGATAATTTGATATTGAGTATCAAGCTAAATGCCTGTGGTTTCCTGGTCTTCCGTTCAGATTATTTCATCTCATTTTATCCATATGCCATTGAAATCATCTTTCTATTCTACATGCTTTGATTAGATCAGATCAGATCACTGCGGATCAAAAATGATTTTCTCATAAACCCTTATCCCCCTTTGACTTCAGAACCCTGTATAAGAGTGTCCCTGTTGCAACCCATTCAGATAATTAAATGATAGAGAAAGGAATTGAGGAAATGCAGATAGGGAAAAGGGTTTTTTTTTCTTTTTCGATAGTTCACCAGTCAGACATTTTTGGAAACATTTTTTCGATCCTAGTAGATAAATGAAAAAATGAATTGAAGAGAATGCAAAGGAAAAGCGACAAGTAAATAGAATGAGCCATTTTCAGGGAGTAGATGTGAGTATGTACATCGATATCCTAAAGCAACTACCATGACTTCTTGTCTCTTTTCGACAGGAAAGTAAATGAGAGATAAACTCCGAGAACATGCAAGAACATCTTGGGCACAATTCAATAACCCAGTTAGTCTTTTCAATCATCAATATGTTTAATGCACGTGCGCGCACGCCGGCCGGGAATTTGAAGAAACGTTGAAACAATAAGACAACGCATGTAAATGACAAATAGTAGAAAAGCCATTGCCCCCAGGACAATGCTGCACTAGCGTCCCAGGAGGGGGGTTCTTTTTCTACGACTGCCTCATCAAGAAATTAATGAGAAAGAAAGACATCATCATCATTAGAATCGTTTGAATCGTAAGAAGCATTGGAAGACAAGTCGAGATTACTCTCATCAACGAATATCTCATCGTACTCATCATCCGATTGGGGGAAAGGGTCAGGCTCAATCTCAAGTGCGCAGCTCGACTTTTCCGAACATGAAGTGTGATACGAGCTTTCGAATGTTTCGGGTGCTTCCGCTTGTACCTCGTCTTTGTAACGGACGAGACCAGGGTGGTTGCCCGGTGGAAGTGTGATGCTCTCGCTGCGACGTGCTCGAGGACTCATACGGTGGCTATCATTGGCGTCTCCATCTGCACGACTACCCCACGAAGTCTATGCAGGGATGATTAGCATCTAGCTGAAAGGAAAAATTGAAATGAAACGAAGCAGGGAAAACATGTGAGTGCGGGGTCTTAGCTTACCATCCGGAGTGTCAGCAGTGCATATAGTTTTATCCATCCGTGAAAATATCCGAATAGAATGGAGACCGGAAGAAATCCAATATCTTTTGGTTCTCGAATGAAGAGGCCGACCAACTTTACAACCTTTGATATAAGCATGAACACCAATTGAACAATTACTGCAATCATCTGATGGTGCGCAGACCATGATGCAGTTGCCTTCAATGTAAGGAAGATGATGAGAGGATCGAAGGCGAAAGACAAGGAGGTAAAGGTGGCAATATGCAAAGCATACACACACCACGGTTGTTGACTGTACACATACATGATCAGCAAAATATTCTCCTCATGATCGAACAAAACCGGCCACGACTTACAGCCAAACGTGTCTCTCCGTAACTAAACTGGTATAGTTACTTCTCCAATTACTGCGAGCCCATCTCGAGCACTGATACAAGTATTTAAAATTGTTCTCAAGGGTCGTTTCAATCTCGCATTCTCGGTTGTATTGAATCCATGTCGACCATTGATTTGCGACAAGCCACCTCGTGACGAAGTTATCATCATCGGCATTGAGTTGATATTGGCCCCACCTTTCAGTCTTGAATCCGTCTAGAAAAAGGGGACTCTGCAAAATCTCAGACCTGAATGCACAAGTTCGCCCAGACATACAGGATGTTCCACCATCAATGCCATGGGTTGCCGAAATCTCAAAGTTGCGTCTTTCAATATAAGCAGCCCCAAGCCAATTGAATGCACGCTCGGCGAAGGTACCGTCACGTACTCGCTTGACTCTTTGGCATGGCCCAACACCACCAATCTTTGCATTCTCGAAAGGTGCAAGTAACCAAGGTAGTATTGTTCTTGGCCACGTGACATCATCATCTGCCATAACCAAGATGGGCGTCTTCACTTTGGGAATAACCTCGCACACTTGAATTCGTTTGTTTGCAATTGGTGCAAAGTATACACTGACATTATTAGCCTCCAAGGACTTGGAAAAGTACTGCAATTTTTGAAATTTGTCGACTGTAGTGACCAGAATAAGCTCGGCCGGTTGACATGCGAGTATACTCTGTAGGGAATCTCTCAATTCTTCGAAGTTGTTATGAATCGTAGGTATTATGACGCTAACATCTTTGGATGTGAAAGAAGGATTCGCTGGTATTGGAACGGTTTTGTAAACCCAATGGCTGATTGTATTGACAATGAATCGGACATAACGATGAAGCCTGTTTGTTTTCACTATTAGTTATCAAATTTTATGGTGTAGGAAGGGCAAAATTGAGAGTCTTCTAAACCTACCACAGTATTAAAAAGGCCCATTGCCATATATCTAGACTAGGTAAAGCCATTTTCGCTACACAAAATTAAGATTGTAGATTATAAAGATGAAAAGAATAAGGAGCTCTCTGTAGATATGATCCACGGAGGTCAAGTGAGGTACAAATCAAACGTCACAAGGATCAGCCAAGTGAGTGTAGTAGTACCTTGGGGTATAGACGTAAAAGTAGCAAATCGAATTTGGTGTGTAAGACTCGTATAGTGGACAGCCGGGGAACAAAAGTCTTTTATGATGGCGGACAATGAGGTCGAAAAAAGGGTTTGTGAAAGTGAGCGATTTCAAAGTGGGTTGAAATAGTAAAGAATCTGATAGATGACCCGTAACACATGTATGATAGAATTTCCCGGAGATTTTCAGAATTTCTTCAAAGAGGGCGGACTGCAACGTATAGGGGCAAGATTGGGCCGATGTCTTCAATGTTGGTCAAATGATGTTGATGTATGTCGTGGAGAGAGGACGTGGAATGAAGGGTCTCGAGGGCAGTTTGTGGTGGTGATGCGCGAAAATGGAAGGACCGTCAACGAAAGACTGAACTTTGGTTGTTGGGTATGTTTGCCCGTCAGGTAAAAATTGATTCTTCGTGTCTCAGAAAAATTACGGTGGAAAATCTTCTTTCTTTGGGAGGAATTGTGATTTCACTGGAAGCCAGCCATGAAAATCCTCGAAGTGTGGTAAAAAGGTATGTATGGTAGTCCTTTATTTCGTTTGCTCCCAAAGACCAAAAACCAAAATGCAAAAAAACTTTTCAAGAAACCTGTCAATATATATTCAAGCAACCAACGAAGAACAATAGAGACGAAGAGATTGCCAAACGACTGTGATCCTCGTGTACCTGAGTTCAATTGGATAAATATACAGTTGCAAGGAGCCGATTCCCTTAGAACAAGAATGACACACTACCACAATAGAAGAGAAAGACGATGATGAATGAGATGTCATACTGCTTCGAAGGTGGACATTAGGGTCTGGACGAGGTCTATATATGACTGAAGCAACAACACGACCACACGGCTGGACCCGAGCAGTTATATTTTTTCCCTTTTGTCCTTGTCTTCTGCTACATAGCAAGTTAAGCGTTAGCAAATATTAGGAAGACTGGGACGGACGCATCAGAGAATCAGGGATCGAGATGGAAGAGTGGATCAAAATCTGGAGACAAATAGCAGTGCTTGTTCTGCGAGCATTGAGCAAAATGTGCGCCTGGTGTACCATTCGAGCCGTTTGAGCCATCCATGAATTTGATGAGTATCAGTCGAGGCATTAGTACCAGAAGAGGTCTGGGTCTATTAAGCTCTTGGGATGGACTTGTACATTCTGGGTATTTTACTGGGGGTGGGGTGGGGAGAAGGTTTGCTGGTTGATCGCTTTGGGAAGTATGGGAGAAAAAAAGAGGACGCGCAGGAATTTCATAAACAATAAGCTCAATGAGAAGGAGAATAATAAGAAGAAGAATAATAATAATAGTAATAGTAATAATAATAATAATAATAATAATAATAATAATAATAAGAGTACGAGTATTTCGTACAGAGTCGCAGGCAGTAGTTTTAGTCCGTCCGGCTATCTAGCTTGTTAGTCGATTTTGACCCCTTCATTAGTTGTTGGCTTACACTCAGTTCAGTAACGCTTGCCGGGCGCCACTTTTTGCAGCAGCGGAAGGGGAAGGGATAAAATGAATCCAATGATGTCGACCCTTCAACTCAATGATTCAAGACCGTAAGAATTTAAAATATTTAAAATTGGACCTCAAGCGCGTGTGGGCATTGTGGATGTTTGGAGGATGATTATTTGTGGAGCGGATAGACGAATAGTGAGTGCACTAGATGTGGTGGATTATCTAGTTGCCAGTCCAGTACAGGGGGTAGGGGTGCTTGAGAGTGTTTAGTCTATCTTGAAAGATTGATTGTTGTATGGAAAGACGAAATAGGATATGCGTGCGTATGATAGGAATATCGCTATCTATCTAATGTGACACTTGATAACAGGAAGGGAGAGTCTACATGATGACCTCCTGAATAGATCTCCATGTAGGTTGAGAGATGGAATAGTCAATTGCCAACAGTGTATATATATATAGTTACCAAACTTATGAAGTTATCATGAGATTACAAGTTGAATTCATATGACTTTTAGGCTAAATACATAGCCAAATCTTCCCGATTCCTATCTTCTCGTTTTATATGGATCATCGACTTGAATAGAATCACCTAGCTCTTTAAACCAAGGTACACATGTACCTACGAAAAGTATAGGAACAAGATGCCTGTTTACAACCCATAATATGCCTGTTTTATGCCTGTTTTTATGCTTGTTAAATTGCTTATACAAATTACACTAGAAATCTCGTCAGTGCTTGCTAGTTGGCCTGTCATTTGCGCAATTGTGGTCCACTAGGATCTTTCATCAACGAGACACATCCACCGCTGCAGGCGCCTGCTTTAGGATATCTTAGCCCTCTTAAAAGATGTCTCCAACACTTTCATCAACATTAGCGAATATGATCCGAATGTCTTCTCCAGTATTTCTACAGGGAACTAACTTCTTAACGACGAGGCGTTTCGATTGTTGAAATTTGATCAACCTTCACAAATTCAAATTTCTCCAAGTAAGTTTATCGCTTCAAACACAGCTGCCAAAGGGTGGCCGTAGTTCAATCTAAAATCATATACATGGGTGTCACAGCATGAAAATGATGAGCATGATGAACCCCTCACTTTCCACATCCACAAAGAGGGGCATTATGTTTGGAATGATGGTCATGTTTATGGAACCAAATACTTCAAACATCAATCAAAACACTTGCAATCATACGTCAAGAGAGAAACCTAATGAAAATTCAGAGCCATCACGAGCTGAGGGGTGAGCATCTAAGAAAACGTCAGCGATCAAATGCCTGGACAGACCCGGGCAAAGAGGGCTCGTGGCGAAGATATCACTACCCAATTCACTCACATCATGTGTTATATCTACCCTTCATTCATTTCAAGGTTGTAGCTAGTTATGTTGTTTTCATGTCCTGTTTCCTCCCCCATCTAACTTAATGCGATCTCGATATTACCCATACCTAATTCAGGCTAGCCAAGAAAATCATGATCCTGCTGTATGTGAGGTACTATACGGATCTTTCTCCGAGCCTCCCAGTACATACTGGAGTCGATTGTTCCGACGGTTTCATTGTCTCGGAGGAACAAATATCCTGAACATGCTTGACATATATGCTCAACGTCTTTTTTCCTCCTCTGATTGTATATTGTATGATACCTCAGTGCTGACCATACTATACTGCGAAGGACAACACGAACTTTCCAGAGTTATGTTATTCTTCTTATTCACGCTTTTGCCGCCTTCCTATCAATTTATTCCCCATCAGTCGTGGATCCCGAGTCTAATTGTAATATTAATGGACTAGCGGCTTAGAAGAAAGCGAGAGATATGGGATAATGGGTTATGGGATGACTCGTCGGAAGTCCGTGTCACAAATAACATTATTTTTTGGCAGACAGGGTCGTGGGTAGTAGGTTGTTCGGCACAGACAAAGTGAGACACGCCAATTGACGAGCGGGGTTGAATAAGAGCTTGATGACCTTGATTCACCAAGATTCTAATATGCTGACTACAAATATAACAAATTTAAGAAAGCTAAGAATAGTGGACACTATGGTCGAGGCCGAGTCCGTGAGTTCAAGCGCGCGAAGAGTGTGGAGAAGTTGAAACAAACCAAAACAAATAGATTGTCATATTGAGCGATGTTGAAGTAGCCGTAGCGTTTCGAAGAATCATGTCATGCTGTCTTGAATGAATCTCGTAAATAGATAGCTATCTAGGCACTACTCGTATAAGATGTACGTACTACTAGTCTACTGCTGCTACTACTACTACTACTGCCGCTGCTGCTGCTGCTACTATTGCTACTATTGTTGTTATTGCTACTATTGCTGCTTGTATTACTATTGCTATTACTAACTATTACTAACTATTAATAACTATTACTAACTACTATTAACTACTAATTCCTACTAACTACTACTATTAACTACTACAACGACGATTACTACGGTACGTACCGATGTATTAGTACTAGCCAATAATTTGTGTATCACTTTAAGCTGCAAATTACTCCTTTTCGAAGCGACAGCCAATGTTCGACTTCGTATAATAAGTCATTCACACTATAAGTAATAAAACATGAAGCTATAGCTTCAAACGGACGGGAGCACCTATCTGCTATTTGGTATCTAAATACCAACGCAAGCCTCTCTACTCCATGTATTCTACACTACTGTACATATGTTCATCTATTCCCATCGTATGGCCGATTGACCGAAGATTAAGAGAGCAATGCTCGAAACTATTATTTAACATAACGTTTCCACTCCACTACAGATAACGGGATGACCCGCCACAAAAATTCTAGATGAGCTCTGGCACTTTCTATGTTACTGAAGGTGATGTTTGAACTGTGAATCTGAGTGCGGAAGCATGAGCTCTGCCTCCCCGAGTGTCATAGTATGGAAGCGAGAAATCCCCCATGTATCTTTGATGCCGTTGTCGTGTAATGTACAATATGGCTGTTATTGCAGCTTCAAAAAGATCCATGTGTGTAAGTTGGGGATGCTATAACGGGACGGCAGTGAACACCTGGTGGCATGTGCTGTACTCGACTGGCCTATCTAAGATGAGTAATCCTGCTTCCCTTCTCCATCATCAATGCAACCTAGCGTCACCCATTCCTTGGCTTATGCTTAACTCAAGATGTTTACATTTTGACAGTTTAGGTGAGAAAGCCGCTCTGAGTACTAACTATCTAGTGTCGACGTGATCTAGAATTACAGGCTTCACCCATGCATTGTTGATCCTCATCATCACCTGCATGTCAACGAGTAATGTGCGGGAATACCTTTGGAAGATGGAAACATATCCAGGTGGGAAGAGCGGAGTAACATCCACCAAGGAACCACAACCAACTGACAGACGCCAGCTAGACGAAAACAAAACTTGAGGTTGGTGCACGAAAAGCCGCGATGATAACTCTGGATGATAGCTTTGCTTGCTGAGAGCCAGATCTTGAGTAACATTGTCGCACGCGCAAAGAAAATGGGGCTGAGGTGAAGAATTTTGCAGAAAGTATCCAGTAGACCAGTACAAATACGAAAGTATGTACATATCTTTCTCGAACCCTTAACCCTGGGGTGAGGAACACCCTTGATACTTCAAGATAAGGTAACGGAAGGTTGCCATAATCCATGACAAAAATAACCTCAAGTCCGTGATCTGCATTTCATTAGCCCCCTTTCCACTTCCTGAAGCAGTCAATCTCGTCAACAATTATACTTTCGAATTGCGTCTTTTTTCGGAAGGGCTTTCGAAAGAAACGGACGCAAGTTCCAACTTCATGCAAGTGATCGATAGAGAAAACTCTCTCCCCCTTAGTGTCCGTCCTTACCGTCATCGAGACAAGGGAAAAGAGAGGAATTACCAAAAGCCCCCAGTGTTCATTACCAAAGAAGGACAGAATCAAGGGCCCGAGCACGGCCATTGAGTTCATGCAAGCTATCTTAGGTACATAGCATTCTACTGTACTGAATAATTGAATCTGTATAATACATGACAGTTTTCCGAAAGTCTATAAGTATCCGATGTCAAACTTTCAACGTTTAATCTGTGAATGTACGACGTATGAATCGGTATGATACCCTGAGAATATTTCCACCGTCGCACTTCCGGAAATACAACAAACATTGGATCTACATTGGGCAGGTGACTGAATATTAAATGGTGGGGAGTGGTACTATTGTGTGTGATAGTAGCTTTGCAGGACGTTGAATATTGCATGGAAAGGAATAAATTTCCCGAGTCAGTGATACATTTGTTATGCTGGAAAAGCGACAGAACTATGGGTGAAATATGCAACTGAGAGGTCGGAAAGTATGAAGAAAATTCTGCATGCATTATTATCTGCAAGAGACACTCTTTTTTCAACCAATTGCACGTCGAAGCTTGAAATTGACTTGGTAGATCAAGTTGAAATAGAGTAGAAATATCATGAGACAACAGGTTCTGTCGCCTTTCCCTTGCCAGGTACGTAAAATTATTAGATGTACAGCCTTCCTTCCGTTCAAGGTTTCAATTGTCCCGATTTAGGTAATTCGTAGCCGGTAGAGTTCGATCGCCCGGCTCTTACGGACCTGGGTTACTGGGTGACTGGGTCTCGATGATATCAACTTTACTAGATACATATGTATTGCAGATACTTTCCCAACTCCAGACTTCCGCGTCCAACCATGACGATGTGCTCCATATCTACCGACATCCCTCCCGAGTCCCTTTAAGGAAGTATATGAGTACTAGACTTCATCTTAGCCATGCTACTGATCATGTTCCAGATCAACATACCCCTTCATCAAGCAGTCCAGAATCCAGACAAGCGAAGGTATAGGTCAAACAGCGGATATTTGACCACGACTGAGCATTTGACCGGCATGAATGAGTGACATGGTCGTTTCAGAATGGTCCATTGAATAACTTCCCCGTATCGGAGAAAAGTGAAAGAAGGCGGCTTTATCCACCACCACCAACGCACTCCCGAAGTGAATCATCATCGCTCACGACCATGACCCCACAACAATCATCATCAGTCATCAAATGAAGGGGTACATCAGCCTCAGTACCTAGGTATATGTATGTGTATGTGTATATCCATTTCTTCTCACACGTAGCCACATGTTCAGCCAATCAAAGTAGTTATTAATAGATTGAACTGTGTTGTCAACTGAAGGGAAGACGAGCTGGTAGTAGTTTCATTCACTCCATACAGTAAGTAGTACGGTAGTACTGTACTGGTGATTGATTGGTCCATAGATAGATTCCATAGATAGATACATGCTTCCATTCTCTTCGTCGAAACAGCTACCAACCATGTCAAGATCTTCATCATTGATCCCCACTGCAAACATTTTTTTCTTCCATATCCTCCAGACCTCCGAGACCTCCATATAATAAACCCATTGCTTCCCATAAGTAGGTTCAACCTAATAATAAAACAACCAATTACGTTAACCCTTATATTCATTAATTGGTTCAAACACTTAACCTAGCGACTTGACCTATGAGATGAGGATAGATGAGGATGAGGATGGGCCATGACCTCGGTTTTCTTCTTTAAAGAAGTAAACTCCCACTTCTCGAAAGATGTAAAAGATGTCAAGTTTGTATTGTCTTGTTTCAATTGTATTTTCATCGCTTACCATGATGCCATGGAACCAATCAACCTCCCGAAGTTCGGATTCGGGAAATCCGGAGACGATAAATCAGTGAGTGAGTGGTGAGTGAGTGAGTGAGTGAGTGAGTGATTGATTTAATGAATGAATGAATGAATGAGCATGTGAGTGAGTGAGTGAGTGAGTGAGTGATAAAAAAGTCGGAATCTCGGCCAACCTACTACGATCTGGGCTGTGGACACGAAGGATACAATCAAAATACCTTGGTACAAATTACTCACCGCCGTACTCTTTCACACAGTACAATACAGCACAGCAGTACAATAATACGGAACATCCACTTATAAAGTGGGCGGGGCGATGTTTATATGGCTTGGAGAGGGTTTGGATGAGACGGCATGGATGGATTGGATGGATTGGATGGCTTTTGGAAAAGAATCAATCAATCGATCGATCTTACGGTTTTGGTTTATATGAAAAAAGCCTCCTCTAACTCCCTGCGCCGCTTCAGGTATGCTGAAAAAATGTTAATCAATGAAGGCTGATTGATTTGTGTTTTTTGTTGTTGTTCCCCCTTGTCGAAGAATTTCAATCCCCAATACCAGTCTCAGTCTCAGTCTCAGTCTGGCTTATTGCAGTCTGGCTTATTGCAGTCTGGCTTATTGTACCAGGTATGATTCTAATGCTTATTACATATTGTTGTTAGTTTTGCTTTATTCTACTTTACTTTACTTTACTCTATTTTCATTCTACTCTGTTACGATTCTATTATAGTATTATTTTATGTTACTTTATTCTATTTTATTCTCGTCTACTCTCGTCTACTCTCGCCTACTCTCGTCTACTCTACTCTATTCTCCTATTACTCCATTCTTACTTTACCTTACTCTGTTTTACTCTACTCTACTCTACTCTACTCTACTCTACTCTACTTAACTCTTATCCTTACTTCCAAGGTTACAGTTACTCTACTTCATCCGTCCAGCCATCCATCCATCTAACCCCAGTCCAACTACAACTTTCATTCAAAACACAAACACAAACGCAAACACAACTAAAACTTCAACATTTCAACAATCATCATATAAAAAGACTAAAATTCAATCCAATTTAAACTCATCCAGAATATAGGTACTGATTTTCATTACCAATCATCACATCATTATATCAACTCGAAAAAGCAACGCTTACCTATTCCCCTCCAATATTGAAAAAGAAGGGGGTTATCGTTATCGCAACCGATCACATTCCAATTCCAATTCTAACCCATACCGCATTTGCGAAAGGGGCGGTCGGCGGTCTGTCTGTTTATGTATTGTGCATCAATCTCTATTCACTTGATTGTATTGTACAACTTCAATAATCTGCAAAAGCAGTGATGCAAAGTACATGATATTCAGTGTCTCTATGAAGGGACCGAGAGTCGCATCTGTTTGATTTTAAGTTGTGTTATTGCTATTATTTGCTATTATACTTGCTATTATACTTACTATATTGCCATTGCGTTTGTTACTATTGTTATTATTATTGCTCTCACCGTCTCCCCTCCCTGAACCCCCTCCCCAATCCCAATCGAAACAATGTCTAGTTTCCATGGAGATCATATATCGAAATCTAGGTCAAAGGTCAAACCTGTTTTTAAAAAACTGATACAAAGCGAAAAGAATTCACTAGATTTGGATCGTCCGGCTGCAGAACAGGATGCCCTCGGGATATTTGATTATGGCGCTGGCTACACTTCTAACCCCCGTTCCTCTCACGACATTGCATACAACAGCAGAGAAGGGGGAAGAAGAGGCTTTCATGCTCGTTCAACAAGCGGCACATCCCAATTCTCGACAACAACAACAGGCAGTGGTCATCGTTCCGGATCATTTGTACATCCTTTCCAACAAACACCGAGACCTTACACTCCCCCCTTAGGTGCTTCTTATCAAAACTCAATTCGCGAAAGTGAAGCAACAAACAGCAGCCTTGCACTTACCGAAGATGAGGATCAGTTGCGGCATACTTTCCGTAGTACAGCCAATTTGTCGAATCAAGCAAACTCTATGACTGGTTCAACAATTCCTATGTTGCAACAAACCCTAAGAATTCAAACAAAACTACCTCCGACCTCAAGACTTGCTCTTGCGACGTCACATAAAAGTCTCGCTTTATCTCCTGAAGTGGCCTCACCTATCGATAACATGTCCCCCGCTTCACCATCTATCAGACAATCTATGGAAGGATTTCGCATTCGCAGTCGCAGTGAGGTTGATAATCGTCTGCGCTCAGAAACAATACAAGAGGCACGTCGGAAGTTCCAAGAAAAAGAGAGGGCCAAAGAAGAAAAAGCTGCACGGGAGGAAATTCGAGCAATGGAAAAGAAGCAACAGAAAGAAGCAAGACAGATCGAAAGGGGAAATCGTCGGTCATCTGCCAGTGACAATGCACCCACACGAACAAAGCGATCCAAGTCTGATCTTACCATACATGAGAAAAGTGAAGGGCTTTTTGGTCAGAATTACAACAGCGCATCAATCTCCACCCCTCCATTTCTCTCGGAGGAGCTCAGTTCACCAGGTAGAAGTCATACTGCGATGTCAAATACCAAGAAGAAAACACACAGTGCTTGGACAAAACTCATGATGTGGTTGAGGACTAGGTTTATGCGCCTGGGTAAGAAGGCCAGCAGGAAGTAACAATCTTTTGATTGGGGGATCAGGGATAGAAAGGTGAAGAAACTATCAAGCTAGATGTCAATGAGCTTCATGTCTGACATTAGATATTCTTCACACCTATATTTCCTGCTCTTTATTCTGGATGGTAACCATCTTATCTACCTTCTTACTCTCCTTAAACACGACTTCATGAATTATTTTGTCCTATGGACAGGCGTTCTGGCAGGTTCACATCATGATTTATACCAGAGGACCGGCGTCGAAAAACTCGATAGCTTACTTTTTTCCCATCACATGCGACACATCAACACATCAGCGAGGCGTTTGGGATTATTCATTTCTTTTTACAGTACATTAAAAGTACTCCTTCTGGGAACGGGGCCTCTGGTTAGGGAGATTTTACATATGGGTGTTTGTCAAGGTTGGATTCTTTGACTTTTCTTTCATTGCTGGGTGAATAGGGTGTTCTTTGCATGTACGCACACGGAAGGAGATTCAGTTTGCAGGAAGTGCATGCGTTCACATCCCTTAAGAGTGGTGGTTTTGTTGGAAGTGTCTTTTTTTTTTTTTTTGGGGTGGGATCTTAGATGGGGTTCAAAGAATTGCTTTTCTTTTGCTTTGCGAGGGGTGACTGCATTAGTGACCGAGACTGAGATTGAGAGCAAGAGTGATAGTAACTAGCATGCCTTCATGTAGCTAGTCGTGAGTGAGATAGGTTGGGATAGGATAGGGCAATATTCTAGGAACAGATAGATAACAGGAACAATGGAAAAAGCTTACTACTTCTATCTCTTGCTTCGCTTTTGTGTTTGTGGGTAAGTGAGGTCTTCAACATTGAGATGTCACCTAATTGATCGATCCATGTCTGGTTACTCAATTGGCATTCTGCAGATGTTAGGTAGAGAGTGGCAAAGTGGCAAAGTGGCA
>PDUE01000080.1:0-73477 GCA_002909645.1 Monilinia polystroma
GGGGGGGGGGGGGGGGCTGCATCCATCCTTCCGAGTAGCTTCTTTTCGACATGATGTCCGTATCCGTTAAGTTGCTTTTAATGTGGCGCTGCGCACAATGCGGCTTCAGAGAACTCAAAAACAAACTTTCTTTAAAAATGTGAAAATACCCTTGAGAAATCTTTACTATGGCTTTCTAGCTGGCGTGATGGTAATATAGAAGAGTCTGGAAAATTTTACCGTGACACACGGTGTAAGAACACAGCCGACTATTCGAAAATTCCCGAGTCTTTAATCAATGAGGATGAAGGAGATTATCGGTTAAGATTGCTACGGGAACATTAGGGTTGTAAGTATTTATCTTGTTCTTGTGCTAGCGGTACACTGGTTTGTATCTCGCAGGATCGTAACACCCTAGAGTACTAGAAATATGGCAGTATGCCATATTATTGTAAAATCCTATTAAATCGCATTTTAATGCGTTTTTATACATATAATGGTAGGAGCTTTAAACTGTCCACGTTGCATTATAATTATTCCTATTGGATCATTCGTTCTAATTGGATAACCATTTCCTCTAAATGGCTATTCTCTATTATTGGTTTAAAATAACTTCAAATACTATATTGACTTTGAATACTATATTAGCTTCAAAATACTAATATACCTTTCTCAATCCCACTCTAACTTTAATATCATTAGTATTATTATTATTTTATCAAAAGTAGATTATTCGTTAAAAAGTTGCTTTTTCTATTTCTCTTCCGCCCCCCTATTTCGAAAACACTCCTTATAATAACCTATTACCTACTTCAAATTCAAAATAGCTTTATCATTAATAACTATAATAATATCAACGATGATACTAATATTTTATGATATACCTGAATATACCTGAATATACCTGAGTAAAGCAATACGCTTAAATAGATCAACATTTTGTAATATGCTTAAGAAAGTCTAATTTGATATACTAAGATCAACAAATCGAGCTTAAAATACAAATGTGGACTATTAATGCTAGCTTTTATTTGCATAAGAAGATACACTATAGTTACAAAAAATGACGAGCCGCTATGTTATTTACAGCAATACGCTATATTATTTATAGCAATATGCCATATTTCTAGTACTCTAGGGCCCCTTGTCTCAAAAAGGAACTATCTTTACAATGCATATTTTAATTGAAGTTCCCAACAACTTCAGGTGTATTCTATGCATGTGCATATATGTTGGTGAAAATTGCCTACCTATAGCTATAGCTAGTAGCTAGCTATAGGAGTTGGTGGTTATCATATGAACGATGTATGGATAAGGTTTAAGATGCGCTAATCTACATTGGGGTAGAAGTAGTCTATTGGCATAGGTTTGCGGGTTTGTATGTTGTAACTCAGTGACCATTAACAATCATATGAATACCCTCGAAAATTCACCTAACGCCATTATTGCCATTGCCTGACCATATGGCATACTCGTCCTATCGATATCTATATAATGCTGCAAGTCGTGACCCATTGCTGTCCCAAAACTAACATCCAGCAATTCTCCTTCATCATTGACTTTTCCTAGCACAGATCTTACGGCTTTAATCGCACAACTTCGATATTCATCCCCTTCTATATATCGCATCCTCAATGCTTTCAATATGCCATATGCAAACCCAGCCGTGGCGGAACTTTCTACATAAGAGCCTTGTTCTACGGAATGATCAAGAAGAGTGCGCCATAAACCGTCAGCTTCTTGATATCGGACCAATGCTTGACATTGAGCGTCCAGAGTATCAATGAGATGGATGCGAAAAGGGTCATTGACTGGTAAATCAAGCAATTCTAATATTTCTGGAATGGCAATTGTCAACCAGGAATTTCCTCGCGCCCACAATGCCCTTGCAAAGTTATGCCCTCCATCTGCGAAAGTCCATCCATGGAGGAACAACCCAGTTTTCGTATCAAAAAGGTATTTGATATGGAGGAGAAACTGCCTCTTCGCTTCCTCCACATAATGTGGTCGATTTAAGACTTTCCCAATCTTTGCCAATGGAAGAGCAGTCATCATCAGTGTATCATCCCATAATTCTTGCGCATTCGTCGAGTTGTATGTCATGTGTGACATTCCTCCGTGTTTTGTCCTCGGGAGCTCATACATTGCCCACTCTGCCCAATTCTCCAGCCACGGTAAGAGCTTATTAACCTTATTCTGCTCATATACGCACGCTAGCGTCAACATTGCTGCCATTGTGTTGATATTTTTCGTGGTTCCCCCTTCATCAAAACGATTTTCAAACCATTTCTGGATGATTTCTAGGGATTCTTGGGACCCAATGCAATAGTTTTTCCAAAGGCCATAAAGCCCAATTCCATGTGTCCACTCCCACCCTTCCCATCCTTTGGTATCTATCACTCTACCGTCTTCCAATCGCAATAGAAATGTCCCAGACTCATCCTTGATACGGATCATCTGGGTTATAAGGATATCGATGGTTCTCCGAACATTCTTTGCAGTGACACCATATAATTCTTCTGGCATTTTGTCTTAATTAAGCTGTTGAGAAATTGGAATATTGAGGCAGTGAGAACTCGAGAATTGGGTTCACTAGAAATTACAGTTCCTTAAACCAAAGTGCTCCAGATATACCTAGTATCCATCTACTCTGGATCCCCGGTATGATTTCTGCCGAAGTCCCGAATTGTCTTCACTTGGCAAATCCCCGCGTCTATGAATAGTAGTAGATCAATCCTTGCCAGCATTTCACGTGAAGTTACCCGCTACTTTACATGACCGAAATAAAATCCCTTGGTTACTATTCCTTGGTCTGAAAATAAACTCATCGCTCTAGATCACGCAAACACATGCACTACTGAGGGCCGGCTTCGATTACATATACATGTTATAGTATGCTATTCATTATTCAAGTCCTCCAATTACCCCGCATTGAGATAAGTCTACTAGCCTACAGTACTTTTCAGCATCATTCTATTACACTTCATATACCTGTTATATGACCCCAGAATGTTTTCTTTACTTTCATATATCAGCCAAAGCTATTCAAGGGAGCTTAACGCTAAGAGAGAGTGTTTGATTCGGGCAGCGAATCACATGTCGCTTGTATTCGGCAGGTGGCATCGAGCCAAGGCAATTATCACAAATTTCTCAGCAAGTGTTGAGAAAGAAATTTTAATCTGTCCGTTCAGAGTGTGGACCCAGGGTTTTTCGCGGGAAGCAACATTAGGGAGTATACCGTGACCACAACTTTCATACACACCATCTTCGAAGTTCTCTCTTAAGTGATTCCAGGTGGTGAACCTTTTTTGAGACTAGGTGTCAATCTGACCTCATTCAAAACAAAATAACTTGAGGTATCGACGGCATTTGATATGAACACAATGTCCCAATTACTTTCAAACAGCCACTCATCCTATGAGATAACAAACTTCAACATAGAAAGCTTAATAGACGAGATTTATTCAGAACTTCTTGTTCTCAAAAGTAGGTCTTACTAAAGCCCATCGTACTCATCGATTGTCCCCAATCTAAAATTTCGCAATCCTAGAGGGCGCAATCAAGGAGTTTTATGATGAATATTGAGAGAATTTGAGAGGATTTTGTGGAAACTACCGACTCTAAACGTCCAAAATGGATCGACATGGACTCCAAACAATGAGAAACTAAGATTACCGTCTTTTGATGGATTGTCAGAGCGCGAATTAAGCAAATTAAGAAATTCCTTGCAGGACAAGCAAGTGACAGTGAGATATCTTACTCCTCTTGAACATAAAGACTATGCAGAAGGATGGAATTATGATGGGCCTGCTATTAATCAAGACATAAGATTTCGATTATTGACTACGATGGGTAAGAGTGCTACTCTCTCTTTTTCTCGTTCCTCGATTGCTTTATTCACATCCTCCTATCCATCCCTCTTTCAGACATAGCCACTGAACATAGCCACAGAGAGAACTCTGGGTAGACCGCTAGGGGAAGAAATTGCGGATCCTCATTACCCATCCATCAAAAGTGGAGTGAGATGAGAATATAGGAATCATTACCGTTTTCCACTACCCAAATTCAACGATTGGACAGATGATGACATTTATGGATGCAATATGGGATTAGAAAATCCAGTTCTGAGGGTCGAATTGATCCCAAATTCAGAATGGAGACACCGCTCCCTTAGAAATTCCATAAGCTTCAAGCTTTCATGTTCGACAAGTGTGTCTGTATGAAATCCATCCTCCTACAATTGCTAATGCTTAACATTAGACCTCTACAAGCACAAGAGTCTATTCACGAATGATGTAGAGGATGTTTTCCTGAAGGTGCCGGAGGCAATTGGATGCAGATGGCGCCGTGCAGTCGTTTCTCCCAGTCTTACCTATTATTTGAATGATACGGGCAAAATTGATCTAAATAAATGGAGAGAAACAGAGCTGGAAACAATTGACAAGGCAATCGAACACGGATGGTTATATTTAGAGGCATTCGAAAATACTAGCATAAGTGGTGGGAACTTCAAAATAATTTCAGAAATACGAAATAGTCTAATGATGGTCTAGATTCCGAGATACACAAGAACAAAAGTGAGAAGGGAGAGTTTTCTCAGGGACTGCTTGTTTCCACAAGTACTGCCTCTGATGAGAAAAAGATGCCAGCCTACATAGAGGTATTAAAAACCAAGAAATCAGATTCTCATTGTCGTACAATTCAAAGGTTATTAAGCGAATGTGGCAATAGAGTACTGCCTGAACCAGGAGATGCGTCATGGTTGAAGCAAGGCAGATTACATACAATGGCTGGTATTTAATGTGATTTGGCTCTTATCTATCCTCGCTTTATTGTGCTAATCAAATTTGGTGATGAGAAAATTTTTTGGAAACCACCTGCGCCAGAAATTACTGGTAATATTGATCTTCCGCACGTCACTCGTCGTCCTTCTTGTTTTTGTCTCTTTCAAAAACGAAATCAAACCTTTCAGCCTCAGGCGCCAATAAACTCATGGTTCTACCAGGCTCTGGTATGACCCCGAATACTTCATATATTCGAGATGAATTCATGAACACCCAGAGCCAAATATTTAATGATACCTACGGAAAGCTAATGAAGCGACACTTCCTGGAGATTACAGAGTCACTTAAGGAGCAACATGCTGCGCAAACGACTTCCATGAATACAAAGCTACTTGAAATGAATCAAAACATGCAGAAGAAAACCGTTCTTGAAGATCAAAACATCAAACTCAACAAGCAGTTCGAGAAGAGATCGGATTAACAAAAAAATTGATAGAAGATTTTATGACTCGAGATTCGAATACAAAGAACGGTTTTGACTCTCTCCTTCATTAGAATGCCACAGCTAAAAAGGATCTGGAGAAGACCAAAGAGGAGAATTTGGCTCTATTAGAAAAAATTTTTAAGTTGCAGCGGGAGCTTAAGGAGAGAAAAATAGAGCGGGATGAATTGTCTCTGGCTAACTCGAAATTGTCTCAGCAAGTGGAAGGCCATGCCATTGAGTGCAAGAAAAACCTCGAGGTCTCTATGTTCGAGAGAGCCGATAGGTTGAATGAAATATGCCCAATAGTTTCCCATGCCGACAGTCAAAAGCTTGAGCTGTAGGACAAATAAACTGTGCGTGGTGACGAAATTTCAAAATTGCACCTAGAAATGCAAGCTGCAATAGCAACTGCACGAGCTGAATGGGAACGGACCGGCCGAGAGTTTGCCTTTCAAGAGCTTGAAAGCAGCAATGAAAAAACATAGGAAAGCATCCAGCGAGCTCACCTAGAGCAGATTCAACTAGTCAGAGATGTTGAATACAAGTGAGTTCTGAAGGATGGACGGCTCAACAGGATAAATGAGAAAAGACTGCAGTCCTTAGCTATTTCTTCGACAATGAAGCATAAGTGCAGCTCAACTTATTCGGGTTCGCCGAATCAATCTGCATTCCAGGTTTTGCAGCGTACCTCTGCTGTATCAAAACCATTCGAAAATTTTGTTGTTCCATCGATTCCCGCTCCATTATTAGTTGGGGATCTCAATGTGAATAGTGAACTAGAATCATTTAGTCAATCCCCAGGCTGTGAGAAAATTCCTTCAAAATTATCCGTCTTCAGCCATGCGTTTCTTAATGAAATTTTTGGCAGCTCTGACTGTTTCTGGAAAAGTATGCAGCTGGCGCTAGAGATCATGGCAAGGGGAAAACCCCAGCTAGATTGTCTCGAATTTTGAAAATACACAATGATCGAGAGCCTCATGTAGATTTCGAGAAACTACCGAGTATAGGGAAATATTGTGCTATTCTCCTTATCCGCTATCTTGATGATACATTTTTTCGGAAGCGGAATTTCCAACATTTGTCAACACTGTTGAAGGCCATGCGGCATACGCCGGAAATCATAAATTGATGAAACAACATGTGAGAAATCCTCCCGTGAATCTCCTTGGGGTAGATTTCGTAAACTACTTAGATACGAGAAGGGGAAAAAGTTTATCCAGGAAAAAACCGGTCATAGAATTATAAGCGAACCTCGTGTGCTCGCAGCTTTTGAAAATAGCGTCATTCAAACCAGTTGGACTGTACTAAAGTACATCGGATTTAACCTAAAGGGTTATGAATCATTACTTACCCGGTATAGCCAAATCGAACCATTCTGCCCGTTGAAACGCGGGATTCCGTTGCAAAATTTTGTTGGTGGCTTTGAGCACACTGTTATGAATGAAACCATGAGGAATTCGTCGAAACAGAAGGTTCATAAAGTCGATGAAGGTAAAAATGGTAGAAGAAAGCGGCGGAAGATTGCTTTCCCCAAGCCTTTTCAACCACACCATATACTAGATGAACCTCAGCATCAGGACACGCCACGACATCGATCCTGCCAGCAGCTAACTGATGAATCAACTATAGTCGTGGATAATCTACCTGGCCGAGGCTGATAGTCAGGTTCGATCATTCATTGTAGTTTCTTCTGCCCTCATGGCTGCTTCATGTCTTTGTCTCTCTGCTTCTACCAGCCTAGCCGCTATTTGTGCACGTCTTTCTTCTTCTGCCCTTCTGGCCGCTTCCTCGCGTCTTCTATTTTCCTCCACCAGCGTAGCTGCTTGTGACGCTTGTACCCCTCTCTATTCTTCTAACCTTCTCGCTACTTCCTCCACTTCCCTGGCAATCGCTGCTCTCTCCCTCAAAATATCCTCTCGCCTCCACGCCAGAGCAAATAGACGAACCTGCAGACCCTATTCAGCCTCCCGAATCTCCGCTTCCTCCTGCTCCAGTATGCGAACTCGATTCGCGAGCTCTTCCGGATTCGGGCTTTCATTCATATGCTGAGGCATCGGCTGCGCCACCGGTGCTAAAGCCTGTGCTTGAAGAGGCACCACAGCTCGAACAAGACCCCCGTCTTGATACCTGCGAAAAAGTCCGGGAAAATCTGGCCTAGACTGTGGGGGTATAATTTGTGCGTTATGTTGTGCCTGTGCATTTCTAAGTTTCTCCCACTATTCCCTCTCCATCTCGTTACACTGGGGGTGGGTGCCCCCCTCCCTATGACGCCAACAAAGTGCCAGTTTATGCAGCTCCTGTATCTTTTTCTTTACATCTCTTTCATCTTAATCTTCTCCTGAAATTACCAGTTTGGACATATTGTCCAATATTTTGGATGCCTGTGCGCGTTTCTCCCTCCCAATGGGAGTTCGTCACCGGAGATGACGCGGCTTGCTTTTTGCGATTTCGATGCAAGTGAAAGATGAGTTGCCTTGGGGGTCTATGCCGAAGAGCTCGCGGGGGTTCCATTTGGGATTCATGATGCAAAATGTGGGGAATTGGGGTGTTATCCGTTCAAGGGGAAAGGAAGGACCGATCTTTGATCCTATTCCTACGAATTTTGAAGTTGATTGCAGGGGATTACGGTGAGTTGATGAGTTTTTCAGGGGCGTACTTGGGGGAGAGAAGTAAGACTTTCAAAAGCTTATGGGGGATACTTAAGAGAGTATCATATTGTTGAGCGTCTGTATGTTCGGTGGCTAGAAAGTGCGGTTGCGGATCCTGCATATTCTTTGCCATCTTCTTTGAACCGCTCAGTGCTTCCCCAATACGTTATGCAGATGCTCTTAAGCTCGAGCCTCTCTTGCTTCTCGGCGGGGAAACTCGAATAATGATTCTCCAAGTACAGACTGAAGAATCCCAATGCTTTATTCTTTCATTTTCGCCTTTGTTATTGTTTCATCATGAAACTTTCCCAACTCGACACATCTTCGAGGGAAATCACCATGACTCCCGGGTCCTGGGTCTTGGTAATGTGATACTCGTGTGATTGAAAGGAATCCTTTCGATTCTAGAAAGCGGACATCAATGTGAAGGCACACTGATTAGCATAATGCCCATCCCAGTGGATAGTATCTTGAATCTACGAGCACGCTTATACTGGCGGTCTATCCACGAATCTTTCAAATTGTAATGCTGATTGAATTTTGATTTTTATTCGATACTTTTTATGTGTATAAGGCCTCTTGAGCACTGCATGCATCAGGTTCAGGTTCTCAGACTTGATGTCCTGAGCATTTCCCTTTTTGGGAACAATGATGTTTTATCCCACGTAGTAGGGTTGATTGTATTCTTGTTCTAACAACTACATTTTTCCCATCGCTACTGCGAGACGCTATTTTAGTAACTTGAGTATATACATTGATCGGGAGGGGATATGGTAAAAAGTTCGGGTTGAGATAAATATAGGCCATGTCCTACCATGAACGAAGGGAAACATTCTTCAAGGAAAGAAAGCATTATTGTGGATTTTGATGGGAATTCAAAGTGTAAATTGTAGCATACTACTTTCTTTAAATGTTGGACTCTCAGGTTGACTTTTCTTTCCACTCGAAATTCAAGTCAGAATTTAAGCTCCAAAATTTTATGACGTGTAACCAAGACCTATATGGGCGTGAAAAAGAAAGGCAGATCGCTGATGGTTAGTCAATGATAATACAGAGTTAATAGATGAAAGGTATACTGATTAGATGATTGGCACTAAGTATTACGTCGGGACAAAACAATCTAATGTATTTTCCTGACTAAGTGGGAGCAAAGACGATGTAGATGGGACGAATACTCCGACATAAAGAGGTTTGGCCTTATTTTGTGGTTTGATTGTAGGAATTTACTTAATGAGGTCATTCCTGAGGTCTGTAAATGGTGTTCTTTTTGGATGTGCTCATGGACTTCCTCAATAAAATCGCTAAAAGCACCGCAGTTGTGATTTTCTACACAAAAGCTCTCGTAGGTGTAAACTTATGGATACATGCATCTTGGAAGAACTATCGGACAAGAAACCTCTCAATAATATCCCTAGAATGCTTTAAGAGATCACTCAAGATACCCCATACTCGACAAACTTACCAAAACCATCATTATGTCAACCACACCATCTCAGCCTACTAAGACTGGCCTTCAAGACTTCAACGCAGCTTCATCTTTGGCATCCAGAGGATTGAGAAGGCGCAGAAATGATGGTATGTGAGGGCTGTTGTGTGGATTGATTGGACCAGTGTTTGGATTGTTGCGGGATGGGCTAGATTGCCGAAAGATGAGGAGAGAAATGAGAGGGTTTGGACTTTCGGCAGTTGAAGGGGTAAATGAGTGGGAAGTGTTTGGTGGAGGATTGGAGCTCGAGGATTGGATTGCTGGGTGGTGACAGTACTACTGCCTTCCTATTCCATACATTAGCATTGGTCAATGAGATCAAGGTCAAGGTCTTTGGTCTGTTTGGTGGCTTCTGGAAAGTTTGACTGAAGGCAAAGTAGCCTTAATATCTTGACTAAAAAATGAAGTGTGGGTTGTTGGTTTTCATCACATAATTGAACACATGACCTTTGCCCCTCCGTACATACCTACCTAGATAGGTCTACCGGTCGTAGGGGAAGGCCAGAGCACCTAGTTGTTTATCCGATGTTATCCGCCTAGTTAGATAAAAGTTCACTTCTCATTACTAATACATGAATGTTGAATGGAGTCTGGTTATATAAGCTAGATAGGGTTGCTTACTCATCGGTCATATATACTCCATCTATCTCCGGCTGTACCTGATTACTCCTTATTAGAAAGATGCATCTACTCGAGTATTACGTCAACGATATCATTACATCCATGGATTGATCTTCTTGCTCTATGCTTTATACATTTAGGATCGATTTTGATAATTGTTCCTTTCTTCTATATATTAATACCCGTGGACTCTTGTCAAACCCAAGCAATCCAGATCGAAGTATCTACCTAGTAGTTAAGCTTCTCGAGGTCTTCATGGAAAAGTTAAATATATTAAATATTCCTCCTTTCCTGCTTTCGTACTTGTACCACTCGCTCCAGCCAGTCCTGATCCTCCTACACGGTTCAAGAGTTCCAAGGTTTGGAATTCCAAGTGATTTAAGCGTCATGAATACCAAGTAGTCCACGAACTAATTACATATATTAGATACTATATGAGATACTATATGAGATACTATATGAGATAACTACGATGTAGATGCTTAGATGCTTATTAGATACTTAGATACCGACTAGATAAATACATTAGTACGCACTAGGTATTTATTTATATTATTTCAATTATTAAAACCAACTTTTTGCGTCTTTTCTTCATATTCTTCTTTGCATCTATCCACCACCCACCCTCCCACCTACACAACATCACCACCCTCATCACATCCTTCATCCATCAAATCCTCCACCTACGCACTGTATTACACTTTGCCTCAACTTGTTTTACTACAAATGTATTGTATTGCGAAAAAAGAACTCATCCCCATTATCTATCTCTTCGTGGGTTAACCTATCATTTAAATATTCCTCAATTGGTTGTCGCATTGTCTTGCATCGGGTATCAGTCGGTCGGTCAAAACACTTGTAATCGCAATCCTAGACTGAGATATACTCATCCTTCACAATGTCTGCGCCACTACCACCTCGTACAACAGAGCCTACGAGTTCAACTACACACACAGCAGCACCCCAAAGACCGGCATCTACTGCTCTACAACCACCACCACAAGACAATGTCAATAACTCCAATACTACTTCAACACCCTCGAAATCAAAGACCCCCTCTAAGAAGAAGAGAAACAATCATCGAGGTGGGAAGAAGAAGAGAACGAGAAGACAATCTTTCGCTGCATCAACTGAGGATGGGAACGGTGTGGTTGAAACATCGACGGCACAGAGAGTTGCTCAATCGCAAAATGCTTCAAGATCAAATTTCTACAGAGGAAGGAATTTAAGCACCACTAGCATTGAGAGTGAAGCACTTTTGGATCATAGGTCGGTATTTCAATTCGATATGAAGTATTACATAGGCTAATATGTTTTCGCGACAGAGACCATCAGAGTATGCGAACACGAAGACCATCAACGATGGGTCAAAACGCTTTCGGTCAAATGTACGACAGTCCTTCATTCAATCGACCTTCGTATAGCAATCCATTCAAATCATCGGAAAATGTGACTCGAAGACCTGCAACTGGCAAATCGAGGAGCAATTCTGATGATGAAGCTGTGGCAGAAGAAACCGACGAGAGAACCCCACTTATATCCAGCTCTTCGAAATCGAAAGGCTCCAATACTATCCTTCAACAGGGAAATCGCAGTCGGCGAAGCTCAAGCAGATCATCTGGTCACAGCAAAAGGAGAACAATTTTCCAAAAGACTACTTCTGGGTTGGCCAGACAAAGTGATGAATACAATGTTAACTATCCACCCTCTGTTCCTGGCTCCCCAGTCCTTGGGGCCAAGGATAGGGTCATGAACTTCGGGGATGTTATGGTTCGTGATCACTCGCCAGGTCGAGGCTCTATGCATACTGGATCGATTAGGTCATTCAGGTCTCTCCCAGAGGAGGCATGTGAAGATGATTCAGTTCCTGGATCCCCACGCAAAGGATCAACATACGGAGAACGTAGACATACTATAGCATTGCAAGCGGAGGAAGATGTATGCTTTCCAGTCGATATGTCTGAAATGGCAGAGGAAGATATCCCTCAACGGAACGATGGAGCATACAGGCGAAATGACGGACCGCGACGTCATAAACGGAAATTTCCGGATCTATCTATCCTCGATGATTGGAGTAGATTTGAAAAAGAAGGTAGAAGTGAAGAGCGGAGAGCCAAAAAGATCACAGAACCTCAATTAATCGGAGGGCGACTTCGACCAATTCACAGAGGCTGGCATCGAGCAGAAGATGATGCACCGTATCGATTTACATATTTCAACGAGGAGTTCCCAAGCACCATCCACAGTCAGACAATTTCTGAACTCGTTCAACCGGGCGGAAGTTTCAAAGAGCTATTTGTTCCCGATCGTCCTGTACTGGATGAGAGTTCTGAATCTGAATCTGAAGATGAGGATGATGCTGACGTTCGCCGTGAGAACGCATATATACGCCATGCCTTGGGACAAAACAATGGGGACTCTAGGTCAGCAACTCGTCAATCTTCAATAATTGACATGGCAAATCAAGATTCGAAGCGTACGGACCATGGACGTACAGGACGCACTCCAGAATCTGATTCTAGACAAGCCTCAGTTGGAGCTTCTCCTAACAAGTCACCGCCACAAAAGACTTTTCCGCCAAGCGAAGAGAAGCCAAAACGATACGGGGATCGTCCTACATGGTGGCTTGATGTTCTTTCTCCAACAGATGCAGAGATGAAAATAATTTCAAAGGCCTTTGGAATACATCCCTTGACAGCTGAAGATATCTTGATGCAGGAAGCACGAGAGAAGGTGGAATTATTCCAGCATTACTACTTTGTGAATTATCGATCCTTCGAGCAAGATATGAGCAATGAGAATTTCTTGGAGCCAGTCAATATGTATGTGGTGGTCTTCCGTGAAGGGGTCATCAGTTTCCACTTCTCTCAAACGCCACATCCAGCGAATGTTCGACGACGGATTCGACAATTGAAAGATTACTTGATTCTCACAGCTGATTGGATATCATATGCTATTATTGATGATATCACTGATGCTTTTGCACCTTTGATTCAGACTATTGAAGACGAAGTAGATGACATTGATGATGCTATCCTGAAGCTTCACTCTCCGGCGGAGAATGAAAAATTAAACAAGGACAGCGATAAAAGATCCGAAGCTGGAGATGGTACCTCGGGAGAAAGTGGAGGAGACATGCTTCGAAGAGTTGGTGATTGTCGAAAGAAAGTCATGGGTCTATACAGATTACTTGGGAACAAAGCAGATGTTATCAAGGGATTCGCTAAAAGATGTAACGAGCAGTGGGAGATTGCACCACGAAGTGAAATTGGACTGTATTTGGGAGATATTCAAGATCATATTGTTACTATGACTGGAAATTTGTCCCACTACGAGAAGTATGTACCTTCAAATCTTACAGACGAAAAGATGCATTGCTAACACACTTCTAGAATTCTAGCTCGCTCTCACGGCAACTACCTTGCTCAGATTAACATCCGTATGAATGAACGTCAAGAGCAGACCGCCGATGTTCTTGGTAAACTTACGGTCTTGGGAACAATTGTTTTACCCATGAATATCATTACTGGTCTCTGGGGTATGAACGTGTGGGTTCCAGGTCAGGAATATGAGGGGGATTTGACCTGGTTCTGGTGCATCACAGCTGGGCTACTGGCCTTTGGGTTGGCTTGTTTCTATATCGCAAAGATGGCATACAAGATTGTTTAGGAATGTGTAATGGAGGGAGGGATATTGGAAGGATGTTGTACATATGGAATTGTATGATTGGCAGGTAATGGAGGCTGTATATATCAATTCGCTATATTGATTGGGAAATTGTATAAATGATATGGATATGGGGGCATTAGGGGACGAATTGGATACAGATAGATGGATTATGCATATTGCATTATTCGGATACATGAGGAATTGGGGCAGATAGAAGAGCATGGGTTATCAGATATCATTTAATGGCATGATACGAAGTATAGAAATAATCCTGATGTGTGTAGCTTTCTAAGGATTCGGTGAAGATTATTAAATTTCCTCGCTGGAGGCATAGTGATGTAGTCCTGAATACCATATACAAGTCGGCCGGTAGAGAGATCTATGGTGAATGTGAATAAAAGTTGTGAATAGTTATGCAGGTATATTTGCTGACTAATCTCCATAGCAAGGTGCGCTTTCGATTGAATGTTCTTCCACCAGTGTTCCAAACAACGATACCTATTGTACTCCTTTTTATGCCTTCAATCCGTTTCTTCACATATAGCTTTCGTTTGCTATACCTAAAAACATCCCATGTTCAATGAGTTTTGAACAAAGAATTCCTGAAAGCATTTTTATGGAAACTTCTATTTTTTTTCTCTTCCTCTTTGTTTACTAATTATGCGTTGCTTGGATAATTTCGAAGTTCAAATATCTTCATTTCCACTTGACGAGGTGTACTTTTTGGATTAGCATCTGAGAAATTCTGGCTTTCAATTACTTGATTGATAGTTGCTACACTTAATTACACTTCTCTAAAATTTCTACGCTTCACTCTGTCGTTGAGATGTCCAAAGCTAAAGCAGCAACGAAGGTAACGGCTAAACCGAAGTCCGTCAAGGAAAAGAGCAAACTTCGAGCTGCCTTGAAACGACCTGGGGACAAACTTCGTGTTAAAAAACAGTCACCTCCTCACAAGACTAGGGCGAAAAAGCCAATCATCATAGATTTGACATCGTCTTCTCCACCTCCCGAAAAAAGGTCTACCACAACCCCTAAAAGGGTTACGGCACCCTCGTCGAGTGAGAGATCACCTGGTGTTCACTCGCCGATTACTCGGTCGCTCTCTCGATCTTTGTTGGGACCTCTTGTCGTCTTCGATGCTTCGCAGGCTACTCAACCGCCGGAATATTATATCCAACCAATTCACATTCGCGATATTACTCCTGGGACCGTCGTCTGGCTTCCTTCCAAGGTGGATATTGTGCAGAATGCATATGTTGATTCCAATTTACATGTCAATGCTTTTGATCACCCGGCTGTTATCGTGAGCATGCCAAATCCCATGAATATTTATTCGGTGGTTGAGATTGCTATTGTAGGTCAATTCCGCTATTCCTCGCAACTAGTACGATCTTCATGCAATTGGACCCCTGGCCCATTCTCTTGCTTTTCTATCTCTAACATCCCCCATCAGATGACATCCTTGGGCTCACGAACCCTCCAAGAAAGTAACAAGCTCGGCCATCGCAATCTTCTTTTTCGTGTTCGTACCTCGCAGCTTCCTGGTGCAAAAGTAGATATCACGTTTAAAGATTCTAGGGGAATGAAAGGTAAATATAGTTTTGTCAATTGTCATGAAAGCTGGCGGGTGCAGATTGGTACGTTGGGGTTTTATGCGAGAGGAAGGGGATTGGATCTGGGGAGGGATGTCGATTGGTTGAGATTGACTACAGCTAGTTTGGAGAAACTGAGGACGAGTATTGGGGCGCATAAGGGGTTATGGGGTTGATATAGGTGGCTATAAATCTAGAGAGGAAGGTGTGAGGGTGAATTAGTGGCGAAGAGTCGCAACTTCCAAGTCATCAATACTTCTCAGTACCTGGGAATAAAATGAAGGTACTCGGTGGATTTAATACATACTATCCACCACTATTCCCAACCGACATTCGATACTTACTGAGCTTCTGAAATACCCACCCAACACTTTTTCCACCTCCAATCTCGAGCCAAACACCATTGTATCCATGCTTTACCAGTTTCCAGGTCCAGCTTAATATGAGTATTCTTCATCTCTAGAATAAATAGACAACCCCTTTACCGGCAAAACGGTACTTTTACAGAATTAACGTCGCCAATCTATCACTTCATAAGCGGCCCTCAAATTGGCGGGAGGAAAATCTTGTATTCTAGAAATTTTTCATACAATATATACCTATCTTCCGCAGAGCTGCGTGGTATACATACATACATACATACCCAATCATGCCTCAAAATAAAATTAGCGTATCACACATCATAGACGAACCCAAAAATTACGAAAAATTCTCTAAGAATAAAGAAAAAATGGAAAGGGCTCGCTTCCCCTATTATTTCTAAATTAACAATAACACGCTTTCTCCCCTCCCTAATATGGAACAACGAAACTTCCCGCCATCAAATAGTGTTCCCCTCCTCTTTAAGTCTCCTTCCCTTCCAACATCTCCGAATATCTCTCGCTTTGAAAGGTGTTGTGACCCTGTCATTATTCTCGTCCTTATATACTCACATTAGGTCACTCATTAATCTGAAATCGTCTGATTCAATCTGATTGATATATTCACCAACACCTACAAATACTATTTCAAGGATTTCAAGATCTATCATCTTCTATTATACTCCTACAGTATCCAAACAAAGTAAAGTAAAGTATAGTAAGATAAAACAAAATACAATGCCTTGGATAAACCCCTTCTTCAACCGTTTGAGATATTCGCGCTTCGTGAATTGGAAGGTAAGATGTTGTATCTATCCATCCACCCATCCCACCTCGCTCCCCCAAGCCCCTATCCACGCCCCAAAATCCAACTCCCCTCCCATAACCCCACCCAGCCCCATCTCCCTCCAACCCTCCTTCTCCACCTTCCCCAAGCCCCTCCACTGCCCTCAGATCCCTCGGAACAATGAAGCCTCACCACACCCCTCCACATCCGCACCACATACACGATGTCAATTCTCGCCCTCGTGAACAATAGGCGAGATATGCATTCGCGATCTCCAAGGCTGTGCATTCTCAATTTCCAAGCAAGCACAAGTAGGAATCACGACATCGATCTCTGTATGCAGGAGGCAAATGATTCTCATAATCAGTCCTCGGTCAACGAAAGGGAAGAAGCCCAGAGATAGGGTTTTGCATGAGGAATCATAGAGATGATGTTTGATGTTGCTTTTGCCATCAAGGGTGCAGCTGCTCTCTTCTACTTCGTATGAAGGTCAAAAGTGCTCATTGACGATGCGGGCATTCCAAAGTTTAGAAAAAGAAATACGTTGCAGCATTATGCGCAAGCAAGCACCACCCGTCCACTCCCCATAACATCCAATTCCCGAGCCTCATGCAAAGAAACCCCCAAAGAAAGCATCGCAGTCTTGACCCTGTGTCCCCTCTCAGTCGAGTTAATCCTCAGTACACCCATATATCCAGCACCTCGATCCAAGCCTCACGAACCAAAATTCCAGTAACTGTCGCCTTTGAAAGTACTTGTGGCTGTACGAACCAGTCTCGAATTAGGTAATCAGATGGTATGATGAGTATTCTTCTCCTCCTCCATCATCAAACAAACAAACCAACCAACCCATCCCACCAAACGAAAGAAAAAAAAAAGGAAAGAAAAAAAACCCCAGAGCTTCCTTCCCTACTTCAAAGAAACAGATCTCCAAGTTCCAAACCATAACATCATTTGTGATAGATCCGCAATCCTATCGCTGGAGATCTGATCTTACCCTCAAATTCCGAAGCCGTTTCTTGTAATTTAGGATCCAGTGATTAGCGAAAAGGCAATTCAAAGCATCAAACTCATACCTTGGGCTTTGGAAAAAATTGAAATCCTCAAGATATTGGAATATTGCACTACTGAGATGGATCGATGGATGGATGGATAGAATCTTCAAAGCAAAGCAAAGCAAATTAAATCAAGGATCCAAAAAAAAAAAAAAACCCCCTCCCTCTCCCTCTCCTCTCCTCTCCACACCACCCCATAAAAACACACATCTCAAATCAAAATTCTTCTCCTAAACTACCTACCTACCTACCTACCTACCTACACAAAACTATATACTCTCACATGGCCCCAACCCATCCACCATCCACCATCAACCCTCCACCCCTCAATCCCCACCCTTAGCTCTCTTCCTCCCTCTAATTAACCTCCGCCCGAATCAAGATTTGAAAAGCCCGCTTTTCCCCTTGAGAACACACACACATCAGATCAGATCCAACCAATGCAATAATCACAAATCGTCAAGAATCAATCTATCACGATAAACTACTAATTATGTTAGAAGATTCTCAATAGCACCTAGGCTATTCTAGATATGCTGTTTGGGTTTATATGCTCTCCTGAATTAAGGATGGAGAGCATTGCGTCAAGTGGTGTTGATGACTTTATAGACATGAATCTTCATATGTATGTTTATTAATTCATATTGCCAATATCTTTGAAGGGTGTATAAGTTCGTAAGCGAAAGAACTTGCTTCTAGATCAAGGTAAGAATTTCAAGTCATAAAATTTTCATAATAATGCAGATATAAGTTGGAGTAAAACTTAATGCATGCTATTTCGCCGTAGCATCCGTTCCCGTATTTACACAAAACCCAAAGTTCCCCATTCCCCATTCCCTATTCATCATATGCACAGCTCTTTTCCCGAATATCATATCCATATCCAGCATGTACCATGCATCCGCAATAAATAGAACGGTAGATCAAAAAGAAAGAAAGGGTAAAATGGAAATAGTATTTTATTGCCATAGAAAAGGAAAGAAAAAAGTCGCATCCCCCATCCATACCTCGTGAAATCGTTACAATCATTTCCCAGAGTGTCGTTCATTTTTCATACTGAAAAGTAGAGCAAATTATAATACAAGGAAATAATGCCGATTAAAAAGAAAGAAGCCATATAGCCTCAAGAATGTAGTTGCCATGGTCTAGGACTTATTGGACGAGTGGAAGTTCGACTTTTGGTGGTATCTTAAATCGAAGAAACTCCTAAGTGCGCCTGAGAAAAAAGCCCATAATTCAAGGATATCGTGCCGTGAGAGTGCAAATATGCAAGACAATGAAATAAAAGTGTTCATGGTGGCGTTGGAACAATGAGCAATCGTCTATTGTACAAATCCTACAAGCCATCTTCATTTCGATTTCCGTTTTCCCGTTCTCGAATTTCGGCAAGCCTAGTATTGATTCGGGAAATTCTTGATAGAAGCGGATGTCTTTCCTCAAAGTCAAAAGAATCAACAGAGCGATGTGGTTGATGCATAGTTGCTACTCCAGAGTGTCGAACAGGTGCCTTTTGGTCTTGAAACTGTCTTCGAGGAAATGTATTGCTAGGTTTCTCCATGAAAGGCGATCTTAAACGTGGCACTACGAATTCTGCCGATGGAAGTAGTTCTGCCTGAGATACTGGTGAGGGGAGAGCTTCAGAACCATGGCCTGTTTGTTCTGGTTCTGTTGGAAGAGGTTGAAACAATCCTGGTATACGATTCCTAAGAAGGTCGCCACCAACGGTAAACGCCCTAGTTCGTCCTTGTCGTTGTTGTTTACCCGAGAGAGAGATACCGTATATCTGCTCATTCATGCCGCTAGGTTTTAAATTGGCCACACCAGAATTGAGATTCTCAAAAGGATTTTGAACCTGGCTCTGATGCTCCTTGTTGTTGGAAGATCGGGGGCGATCAAAGTGAAGAGGTGATCGGAGACGAGGGACAGGTCCTGCGACTGATGATATCGCCTCAGAATAACCCCGAGAGACCGAAGTATGGGCTTCATCGAATGCTCCATCCGTTGTTGAGCTAGGTCCATAAGTCCGAGACATAAATGGCGACCCGAGAGTGCGGGTTCTCGAGTCATCCAGGCTCAAATGAGTAGTACGAGATCTGGTCCATCCCCGAGGTTGATAAGTAGATTTTCGTGGTACCGAATCTCTTGGGGTCGCAAGCTGAGCCAAAGGCCCGTTCGGTTGCATAGACTCAGATGTACTTGTCGTTAGCGATAAGGCGATATCTTTAGTGCTGAAAGACATAGGTGCCGATGTTTGTGGTTCAGGAATTCTGTATCGTCGTCCAGAACGTTGTGGGAAGGGTGGAGGATCCCGAGATTGAAAGTGCCTATGTAGCTGAACGGAGCTAGTATCCCTGTTTCTGCAAAGTTCACGGAGATGTGCCCTAGTAGCCGAACTTGTGTGTGGCCATTGTGGGTACGTTCGGGGTCGGTCTTCCATTGGGGTTGCGAGGGCGCTTTGTTCACAAGATACCACACGTGATGTATGATTCGGAGCTTTGCTACTATTGATACCCTTGGGGCCTTTCCAACTCTTCTTTGCCTGTCGAGCAACGCGATGACAGACGCCCTCGGGAGGGACCGCTCTAGCTCCGATTCGAAACGGGGTGACAATTGGATCTTGGAGGTAAAGTAGATAGATCGACCACAAATGTGCATTCATGGCTGAAGTCCAGGGGGCATTCTTTCGAGTCTTCCGACGAAGGTTGGCATTAAGAACAGGGTCGTGGGATTCATTCGTTTCCCCGTTGAGCTTCTTGCCTTTGGCTTTCGAATATGGTGTAAATGAGAATGCATCTGCGCAATCGGAATCAGAATCGGAATCGGAATCAGGACTGGTACAACTACCATCTTCGGAGAACCTTGAGAGACGACCTTCACTATAAGATGAATCTTGGGAACTATGCGACGAGGAAGAGGTTGGTCGTTCGACTTCCGGCTCCTTTGACGACAAGGTTTCCATTGACCAATCGGGACGCTCAAGGCTATTTTCATCCATAGAGATAGAAGGTTCTGGAGTTGTTGGAAGTGATGGGAATCTTGAATTGTATATATGCGGAGTCAAGAAAGATGTATTGATTGAGAGTGGGTCTCGGTCTGGCATATCGCAATCTGACGATACGTGGGGGGCTATTTGTGGCTCCTCGATTGTAGGGATGGGGATATCTGCAGCTGCAACAGAAGCGAGAAATTGTTCGGTTGGTGCTTGAAAGTTAGACACATTTCGTCTTCTGACCTTTAAACGATTTGGGCGGGGTGGAGAAGGTGGGCCCTCGGAGCCAGCAGGGTTGGATGATTTGGGTGTAGTTGGTTGATGATCTCCTTCACTGTGATGAAAGCGAAATCCTCGAGGGAGAGTAGTTGATCCATTTTCATGTTGATGTGACATCGTGTCGAATTTTGATTGAGGGTGACGTGATTGAAGCTTGATTGATTGGAGTGGAATTGAATGGGTGAAATTGAGGAAGTGGTTTATGGTTTTGACTTGAGATCGTACAACATACGACTGAAAGCAAATCTCACTCGTCGCAGTATAGCTTTTGGATTACAGAAGGTATGAAGGTAGTATGAGTACGTAGGATGATGGATGGTAGAGATATCTGATAGTCGAAGAGATCGAAAGGGAAAGTTGGGTTTGTAGAAGATAAAAAGAAATCCCGAAATGAACGTTGAACGAGGTACGCGATGATGAGAATGAAATAAAAACGTTTGATTATTTGGGACAATTCAATTGAATATAACCACGTCAGTTTGAAGGTTGGATTGACCTCACGACAATCAATAGGTAATCCGAAGAATTCCCTTGGAATGAAGACTGGTGTAAGGATTGAACTCCCTGCATGAACAAATTGAGGTTTGATGATGGATGGTGGATGATGGATGGTGGATGATGGATGATGGATATGGATGATAGACAATGGATGATGGATGATCTTTGACACCAAGTCGAATCAAATAGCTAGGTAGGTAGGTACCTATAGGAAGGGAAGTGATTTTGGCTTGATAAATCAACCAATCGATAGATCGAATCGAAATCAATCAGAATCCGAAGATTGGAATTTCCAGATAAGATTTTGACGATATACAATAATATACCTAGGTACCGGTCAAATGCGCAAGCAAAGGCGATTTAGTTTTATTTTTAGCCAGTTGATCTGAAGATGGTCCCGGCGTATCGTGAGATTGAATTCCTTTGTGGAGATTGATTGCGGCCGTGCTCCTCCCTGTTGATTATTGACTTCTGCGCGCGCGCGTATCGTCCCGTTGCAGTTGATCTTTTTCGTATTCAATTCACTCTTCAAATTATTAATATTATTGGGCGCCTGTGTATAATTGAATTTCGAGTGGCAGAAGATATTATCGGAGGGCTGATTGGTCGATTGATTGGTCGATTGATTGGTCGATTGATTGATTGACTGCTGTACCTGTGCCAGCAGAAGGAGCTCTGGAGGGAAAAGAAATCCGAGCGAGGGCGAGGGCGAGGGCGATGGCGAGGGGGTGAAGTAGTGAAATAAAAGAATGTATGGACGGGTCAATTTCGCAGATCTCTGAGGGAGGACAAATGTAATGTTGTTGTTGTATGTTATCTGTTGTATTTGTGAAATGGCGCACGTCTGGACAATAGGACAATGTAACCACTGTATCAAGGCGCAAGAGAGACAATTGAGCGAAAGTCGCTGAGAGAATGAGAGGAGAGAGATGATCAAGACAAGGAGATGTCTTGATTAGGAAATTTGATTCCTTTCAAATATTTTGTGATGCGACGTTTGGATGATTATCGTTTTGCTAAGGGGGGAGGAAGGTATAGATAGACAGGCAATGCACAAAGGAAAGGAAGTGGGAGTGGTGGAAGTGGGAGTGGAGGCGGGAGTGGAAGTGGGAGTGGAAGTGGAAGTGGAAGTGGAAATGGAGATGGAGATGGAAATGGAAATGGAAATGGAAATGGAGATGGGGATGGGGATGGAGATGGAAATGGAGATGGAGATGGAGATGATTGTTCCTTGAAGGAGATTCTTTGATCGACTAAACTAAAATTGATGTCGATGAGGGATGAAGGATGAGTGGTGGGTGATGGTGAGTGGTGATGGGGCGACGGGTGATGAGTGATGAGTGATGAGTGATGAGTGATGGGTGATGATGGGTGATGTGATGGATTGGTGTGGAAGGAATAATGAAAAAGCTGATGGTGGTCGAACTATTATTAGTTGGTAAGTGGTTAGTAGAAGGGGTATCAGTAGTAAAATGCATTGTTATGCAAGGCAGTGGGAAGGGAGTGAAAGTAGTGGGTGGATGTAGTATAATTGATTACTTTAGTGTGGAGGTAGCGGGGTAGAAGGAGTAGGATTCATAATATTCGTAGTGGGAATAATTGAAAGTGTGACAAGTGAAGCGAAAGAAAGTGAGAAGTAGTAAAGGTGGATGTGAAGGTATGAAAGTGAGGTAAAGTGGATCTTTCAAGAAAATAAGTGGGGACCTTGGAAGTGAGTGAAATGAGGTTTGGTGTGTCAAGATCTCTTCAATCAGATTGGCTGATTGGCCGTTACTTGGTTACTTGATTCCTTTTTCAGTTTAGCTCTCATTTGTCAAATCTGCAGATCGATATAGAGAAAACCATGCAAATGAATAAATGAATAAATGAATAAATGAATAAGTAAATAGTGGAGTTGGACGTGGAGGTAGTACGCTTGAGTGGGTAGGTAGGTTTATATGGCTGAAGGTAGTAAGTAGTAATAAAAAAGCTAGCATTGCCGTTTCTAGTTAACTTGATTAAATATCTGTTAAAATAAAACATGAATAAAATAAAGTGAAGTGAACCTTGGAAGTGAAGTGAAGGAAACAAAGAGTAAAGCCAAGCATTCATCTACCTATAGTTGCTCTCGACTTTAGATATCTAATCTAATAGGTAAGTGAGTGTATTTAGCAATAACAAAATCAGATGAACTTTTAAAGATATAATATCTATTTATATTATTATCCATGGATTCATACTTCTTCTTCCCTTAACGTCCCGAGTTCCTTTATAAAATCCATGGATCCCTCTTATGCTGTTTCCAATACTCTTCAGGAAAAGAACTCCGTCTAGTCCAAATTATAACATTACAGTATTGCTGTATATTACTATAATATATACCTTACCTACCATCTACCGACTTACCCCTACCTACCTACTTACCTACATAAGTTCTCTTGAAAAGTTGGCAAAGTCATATCCACAATCTTGCAATAAATCAAAAGATAACCAGAATGAATCAAATTGGACGGTTGCATATCTGCAAAGCACATTCGTTGCATCTCTCTCTTCATGCAGTATCATCTGTTGTTCATCGAGAGTGGAGTTTGAAAATAGTTACAGCATTACAGCAGGTACGGGACACGCATCACATTGCAGAAGACCTAACGAGTCTGTACTGCACTATATGTTATTGCTGTATGTAATATGTCGTGTATGAGGATATGGATATGAACGTGGAGGCTGGTGTGGATTTATATGTAAGTAGGTCTTGCTCTGTTCTGTACTGTACTCTACAGTATGTACTAGGTATGTACTAGGTATGTACTAGGTATGTATGTGCAATTGCAATGCAGTACTGTCCAGCAAGAAATGAAGTGCTCAAGTGGAGTTCTGGACCTGCAGCTTTAGAGAGGATAGATGGATAACCTCCTATACGGTACTGTACTGTATGTACAGTATCTATCGTTGGCCAATGCTTCGAGACAACAAAGGTGCGAATGATGTTTATGATGTTTCTCCCTCTCCCACTCTGAAGGTTTATCTTTTATTCCTATCTTACCTACCTAGGTATCGACAGTATCCATCTATCGTAATCACTCCACAAAAAGAGGCATGAAAATCATGAGATAAGATAAAAGAATAGAGGGGTTGCATACAGAGCACTCGAGTAGAATATACTCGAGTAGATAGATGCTTAGATTGATGAGACAAACGGGGAAAATCTATTGACTAGTTTGAGAGTCGATCGATCATACTTGAACTTTATACCAAAGGATTATATGAAGGATCAATTGATTATTGAATGAATTAATTATGCTGTATCAATATCGATAGTTAATTGAATTGATGACGATGAGTATGATGGTATGTAGGTAAGTAGAGTAGAATAAAGTAAAGTAAGATAAAGTAAAGTATCCATGGATCATGATGAATGTTTGAATCACGTTTTGAATTACTCATCATTCATTCCTCTCTCTCCATTCCTCTCTCTCCATTCCTCTCTCCATTCCTCTCTCCATTCCTCTCCTCTCCTCTCTCGTCTCTTCTTTCACGATCTCATCTACCCGTGCACTTTCCTTTCCTTTTCTTTTTTTAATTCACTCTCCTCTTCTTCTTTTGTGATCCTCGGCTCGGCTAAAAAACGCGTCGCTTAATATTAACATTAATCTCTCACGCGTCAATTTCGTGTTTGTGGTCATGTCTTTTTGGTATTTATTCAATTCAACCATTCCAATTGGTTAACAATAAACAAACATTTATTTATGCAGTACGCCATATGATGCATAAATGAATTATGTATGCAGATGGCTTCTGTTACTTCTACTTTGAGAAATTATGGTATAACTTCCTTTTGTTGGAGTCTTCAGCTTATTCAGCTTTTCAGCGTTTCATCTTGTCTCTGTTTTCTTTCCTTTTCAACAACCTTCTATATTATTATCATATGCATGACGTCGACGACGATAATAAGAAAAAACTTAAAGCTAGCCACACCGCCAGTGCGATATATCAACTTCTAGAACGAGCACTCTGTATACCTACTTTCCTTTCGGCAGTTCTAAAAATGTACGGTGCACTCGCATTCATGGTTCATGCATGAATCACAGGCAGGCCATGTCAAGAAATAAGAAGAATCACGGGATGAAATAGAGATTTGCGATGTAAAAAATCTTTTGGTACCTCAAGGTTCTGGCTTCTGATACTATCCCTGTCAGCCTTCTCAGACGAAAACTTCTAGCGGCGCAAGATGAATTGAAAGTGGAATGAATGGCATAATGAAAATGTTGTGTGTCATTGTACCAGAGCAGTGATGTTGTTAGATGTCCTTCCATAATCACATTTGTATTGCTCTCCGCATTACGGTTTTCGGATTGTTGGAACCTATGCAACAACGTTGGCTCTATGCATGCAATCGCGTCTAAGGCGTCCGATCAAGCTTTTGAGCCTGTTGGGTGCAAATTATGGAAAAGGGTTCTCAATTCGGGACCCACGTGATGTTCCATACCTTTGAAGCTATCCACTCCAGCTTCCTTGACCCATTTCGCTAATTTCTTGATATTTACCATTCTTTCATCACTTTTCATGTCATCTTATTTCCTCTGGGTCCTTTAAGTAATGAGAAAGATGTGGTAAAAAGTGCAAAGAGACTTCTCAATTGGAAAGACACTTTCATTTATATGCGCCACACGGAGATAACATTGCTTGACCCCTCTGATCATGAGACATTCGAGTTTCCTTTTTGGTCTTATCCTCATGTAAGGGGCAATACTATGACAATGTATTAACGATGAATCTGTCTACTTGACCATGCCACTCTGTGCTTTGCTCACTACCTTCTTGAAGTTTGTAGATGATTAAAAAATGGTCTTGTCACAGCAAGCAATCCAAATATTGAAATTCACTCTAATCCTCACTGCTACAATCGGCCTTTTTTGGTATGTTTTCTCAGATCACGATTACCATGAGACATTTCAAGTTGCAGTCTCAGGGAAGAAGGGTGTCTTCATTCAAAAGGCCCTTCGCACAGATATCGATGGGCCTTTCGATGATTCAACTCTAGTTGAACTCTGTCAAAACATAGAATGGAGAGAAGGATTGATAATCCAGTGTGAATCACCATACGGAGGAGTAGCCAACATTCGAAACATACTGTTGAATTGTTTTCGATATGCCATTGAAGCCGGAGGTATACTTACTCTTTCTCCATGCTTTTCATTTGCTAACCCGTCAGCAACATCAATCGTCATCCCGGAGCTTAAACTTTGGATACCTCAGAATGGCAGACCAAATTCACCAGATCCAGAGCCAAATGCCGAGTTACAAAGTAGGAAAGACAGTACAGCTCATGTCCCATTTTCGCATCTGTTTGATCTCGATTTCTTCAAAGAATCTTTAGGTGGAGCTTGCCCGCGGATCAAATTCACCCCACACATCAATGACTTATATACGGTTCCTAGCACGCAAAATCCGCACCCGCTTGACCCAGGTTCATTATCCTCAGAAAGACTGGGAGAACCATTTGAATCCCTTCTCGCCAATCCTGCCAAATGGGCCAACGATTTCACAATCTGGCTTGATAACACAAATACCAAAGTATCAGAAAAGCTTCCCATGCGCGTGACAATCAAAGAATCACTCCTACACTGGCCACTAAGTCACGATGATTCCGACTTCGTTTCCCACTTCGGCCGAATCATCCGCCCCAACCCTGAAATCCGCACCCTCGCCTCCACAATCCTCTACACCCTATCCCGAAAATACAACCTCCGTTACAACGCCAGCGAAGGAATCCAAGCCAACAAGTACTACGGCGCACACCTGCGCACTGGCGCCGACGCCAAAGCAGCAAACTGGACGACGTTCGAAAAGCAATCCCAGAACTACCTCCAAGCCTGCAAGCACAACAACTTACGAGTCATCTACCTGGTCTGCCCTTCCGAACCCGACATCAAACACTTCACCTCTCTCGCTCACACCTACGCTCCACACGATATCCACGTTGCGACGGCTGCGCACCTGCTGGCGCTGCACCCCAACGACCTCTCGATCTACGGTGGGCTGTCGTCGCCCCAGCGCGCGCTCGTCGACTATGAGGTTCTGCTTCGAAGTTCGGTTTTCGGCGGAACGACCGAGTCGTCATTTTCGTGGAATGTGGCGCTGCGGAGACATGTCGTGTGGGGGAATGGGACGTGGGTGCCGCAGATGGAGGACTTTGTCTTTGATCGGGGGGAATTTATTCGCGATCGCAATGCGAGGGATGCGGGGGTTAGGGGGGGGCCCGTCGGCGGGTATGGTGGGGGTGGGTTTCAGAGTTTTAGGGATGGGGCTGGGGGGAGGGGGAAGGATGGCTTGGGGGTTATGGGGGTGGGGGAGTATGGGTTGAGTGTGGTTTTTGGGGATCCGGCGAGGGGGCAGGAGTGGGAGAGAGGGCTGTGGCCTTAGGTTTTGGGGGCGCGGGTTGCGAGGTGTGATGGGTTGGGGTGAGTTACGGTGATAGCGCGAGTTAGGAATTTAATAGTTTGTTCTTCGTGTCAGCACTTTGTCTTCTCTTTCCTCCGGCTGATTCCTTATATCTCACCATTACACCACAGTAATACCTCATCTTCAAATATCAAATACGCTATCTATTTCCAAGCCTCACCTCCAATACCATGCATATCTCTCTTAATATCCTAATTTCCTCTGTATATGCAGTAATAATGGATATATATCGTTGATTTTTTATTTTTTATTTTTTTCGAGAAGGCTTTAGAAGTATAGAGGTTATTATGTTAAGATTTGTCGTGAACGGCATTTGTATGGTTATATATAGAAGTATACTTTATGGATTATTGAACATTTAATTAATTGTATTAGACTTTTGTTTTTGTATTTTTTTTTTTTTTTCTTTTTTTTTCTTTTTCTGGTGTGGAAGATTAGCGAGATGAGTTTATGGGGTTTATGAGGGAGATTTGATATGGGTAGCTTGGCTTGTTGGGGATTTTGTAAGGCTGGTTAATGGTTAATCGAAAATGGAAATTTTTGTTACTTTAAGGGATGGATACTTTCAGTATGGGAATTAGAGCCCTCCCCCCTCCCTCCCCCCCCCCCGCCTCCCTTTTTGTTCTGTGGATAAAGGGGAAAGGGAATTTGGAAAATCGACGGCTGAAACGGTGGGTCAACGCTGAGATGGGAGTAAAGAACTTAGGTGTTGGGGGAGATGATTATCCTGTTCTTTGGGGTTTATTCTCACATGGGAATATCAAGGTGGGAAGTTGGAATGGGGAGGAAGGAGATAATTAAGGGAGATGAAAGGATTCTGGAGTCTTGGGACAACCTGGTGACAAGGAGGTATTTGTGGTAGATTGTTTACGTTGACCTCATCAAATTCTCTATTGTGTCCTCTCGATGAGAAACTTTTCAAAGGCTTATTACTTATTTATTTAGATATCTAGTTGAAGCATATTATCTTATGCATCTCCGTCTATCTTGCAGCTTATAGAAGAAACTTTGTCAATGTTTCTCGTGTTTTCATATTCTTATATTCTCAAGTTTTCAAAATATTGTCTATTAATCAGTCACTGGAATAATCTCACACAGCATACGTAAAAATTGGTGTATTATAACTTATTGGGGAAAAACCATGTCGTTACAGATTCATTTCATTTTCAGATTCCAGTCCGAAAAGTTATCAATTCTACCAGAGTACAAACTCCATTCCCTCAATCCATTTTTTCTAGTTTCTTAAGTTGAAAACGCATCCTCTACAAAAGTTCACCAATTGGGAAAATAAGTGTCCAGGATGATTTCCACGGAAAAGGCAAGAATAAGCCTTGAAGTGTAAAGCGAAAGCCCTCGGCTATCTTTGAGCTGTTGGTCAACCAACTTCTCAAACTCGATCATCCAATGCTCGAATTTCTTGAGATTTACGCTTTATTCGTCGGTCAGCTCCTTTAAGTCGTCTTCTAAAGCCGCTGCCGTCATGGTTTCGTCGAGCATGCGCCTGCGATTCATGTACAGACAGTTTGAGCCAGCTCGCAACAGGTTGGCCATTCGGTCGTTCTCTTGCGACGGGTTGGTGGATGGGGTGTTGTCCTGTGACATGTTGATGGATGGGTTTGAAAGTGGGATTTCGTATAATAAAATAACCTGGTTGATGAGGTTTTTATGTCTGTATTTGAAATCTGTTCTCGATATGTTGGATATATTTGAGAATTTGTTGACGATGAAGGAAAACTTTAAAGAGATGAGGGAGCGTGGTTTAAATATTCTCAACTATAGGAACTGCTCCCTACGGTTGACTACCTGTTCACTACATATTCACGACCTGTGTAAGGTCTTTTTTGGAGTGAGAAGTGTTTTGTCTTTTTTATCGCCTGTTGAACAGATTATAAGGAAGTTTCAATTTCATCATTGCCATTTTTGTTATAGTTGACACCAAATATCATTGAATTGAAGATATTGAATAATACTATTTGGAATCCAGCAAGATTATTACTTGGTAATCCTTCTCTATAAATTATTCTCTATGGAGAAATATCCTCCCACTCAATGACGTTTCCTTTTCTAACACTCTCAACTGTCACAAGAGTTGCTTTTCTTATAAATTTCTAAACTCCATGTATATTAAGAGACTGCGTAGATATATGGAATGATTATCATACAATAAAGAGGCGAGTGATTAACTCTCCTTCGAAGGTTAAGTAATATCCCCGGGCCTAATCTAGCAAGAATATTTTGCATAGATAAAATACGAGTTCAAGGGCGGAAAGGGAGACTAATTATTTTAGGAAAAGCTTCCTCGTCATCATTAGTAAAGCACATCGAGCAACTTTATAGAAATAATTAAGAACGTAACAATTCTATTGGAAATTATCTTCATCCACACATGTACACGCATCATAACCTATAACTACCTACTGTAAGCATTGCAATACTATTAGTCCTGATTATGAGCATTTCAAGAATCTATCAGGATAGCCTTATGTTTGCTTTTTTCCCAAGTCTTGAATGTGCAATTAAATATCATACGCTTATTGCAGGTCGATGTTATATCGTTCGATGGGATTATATCACTCATGAACATATATGAGTTTACTACCACTACCATATATTGGGTGTTGTTAATTAGTATGACTATGTATCATCAGTCGCGCTATTGACATCAAGTATGGAACTATTATAATTATAACTTTCATAATAGATTATTCTTATATTATCAAAGTTTAAGCTATTTTACTTTTACATGTAATTCGCCACATATATTCTTCGTAATTCAAATACATTATTCATTAATGAAGCCATTCAGAGAAATCTTCGAGTATGAGAGCCAGCTAGAGAGTTTCGCAAATCACTGTTCTCCGAATTCTTTGTCCAGATACGTTTCGTTGTTTGTTCAAGACCATATATACCAGAAACCCCAAATAAGAGATATGCAGATGAGATACAGGACAAGTAAAGTTACTAGGGCGATTATTATAATCCTCGCTCCGGTTATTATTTCTTTGAAAGCTTTATAACAGCGATGACTGACTGTTGCAAATTCAATGATAAAAAAGATTGTTGCTGTTACTTTCAAACCCCAAAGAAATCCTACATAGATCTTTCGAGCAAGTATCCACATCATTTGTTCGAATTGTTCCTCCATTCCAGGTGTTGCATCGATGAGCTTGTTTAGTATCACCTCCAATATCTGATTTTGATCCCTGAGTGTAAGGAACTCTGTTTCGTGATCACTAAGAATCCTAGTTTGTCCTTCCACTCGATTCTGACACCCAATCATCTGTTCTCGAAGTAAAGCGAGATCTTCAAGTTCATGATTGGCCATTTCGAGAATCTCGTAATGCTCTTCTATTCGATTCTCGCACTCGCATATACTTTTTCGAAGGGCCGCGATCTCTTGAAATTCATCGTTGGCGGCTTGGCCTTCTGGATTCAGTTGACCTCCAGCTCCTGAGTCACTCTCATATTTTCCTCGTCGTCTTAGGTTACACGCTTGGCTCATAGTTGCCACTAATATGATACTAATTGGCGGATGATACTGGAGTATCTGATATCTTAAAGCCTATGTGGTCCAATGCTATTGATGTATTATTTCTCATTGATTGGTTTCTAATTTGATGGACGATAGATGAGACAAGTGGGGAAGATTGAACTTCATGATTGTTCTGAGTTTCCATCGTTTTTGTTTTCGTTTTTTTTTTTTTTTGGTTCATGAATGATGACTGAGTTGAACAAAATCATTTTCTGTCCGTTTCTGGTAACGCTTAGCTCAAAATAATTATTTTCTCAATAAATCAACAAAAGATATTAACTTTTCCTGAGATTTGATTCTTTCAACTAATATCTCTTTTAATTGTTTGAATGAGGATAAAGAATCTCTTGATAACCACTCAAAGAGAAAGAGACTTGAATGCATATTGAAGGAATCTAGTGCCTAAAAGCACATGGGTTTACATAGCCAAAAGGAAGAAGCAGTTGGATCAGCAAACTTATGATACAGGTTCGGATCATCAAATTGTTTGATTGATGAGCGACAGCAAAATATTTAATTTTGGTCAAATGAACTATGAGATTACCTAATCACTTGCCTTATTATCTTCATTTTATATAAAATTATGCATTAGTTTTTTATGCTATTCATACCTATCTGATTTCGCTTTCCATCTATACAAAATTTGATAAACTTTGTCTCCACTGTATTAGCCAATAAAATTTGAGGATAAAACCTACTTGTATATCTAGAAAGAGTGACTACTGTCTATTCGTCTAGTCCTAAACTCGATCGTTTGTTTCTGAGTTGTAGCTAATCTTAGTCATAGTTATACAAGCGAGAACAATGCAAGAATATTCCAGCGGAATATACTACTTAATATGGTCGCTTATCTTTTTGATGAGTTTCAATTGCCCCTATTAAGATAAGTCATCAGTGTGATCACCTACAAGAACACGTATCCCTACCTTCGAGGCTTAAAATAACGATTCCTCAGAGCAGATATATCTAAGATGTGTCTCTCTGTCTGTCATACACACACCTGTCCTCATATCTCCTACATTTCCCATGCCTGCAAGCCCAAGGCATATTCACCGACTTGTCCATACCGCAAAAAGGAAACAAGTCACTTGGACCAAATGTGTGAACCTTGCTTGAACAAGCAAGGGATTTTCATCGATGAGGACTCAAATAAGAAAGCAAAGGCAAGAAGACTCAGCCAGGCAGCAGAACTCAGAAAAAGTATGATCGAAGATCAAAATCTTAATTTGAAAAGAGCGAAGCAAGTAGAGCAGTATTTGAAACAACAAAAGAGATATCAGAAGGGAAAAACTGATGGGGCCTGTGGGTGTGTTGTTTTGTGAAAGAAAATGAGTTCTGTAAGAAAGCGTCGAGCAGGAAAATAAATACTCACCTTAAACGCCTACTTGAGAACTTTGATTTGACTGAAGACGATTTGTTATAATCTTTAAACTCAATTTTTACTGCTTCAATGACATAATGCAAGGTGAAATTGCAAACATAAATCGTGAATATAAATTCTATGCGTGACTTGAAATGCCAATTAGAAAGAGATTATTGCTAGTAGGGTTAAGGTACACTATATTCTTATATCATTTTAGATACAATTGTCCATTAAAGTGTGTATAATACAGGTAGTTACTATTAAAGATTGATACCACTGATTCCAAGTGACTTATCCCTAGGTAGATCATGAGTCAAAATTTGGTATTATCCTAACAAGCTTAACCCATAAGCTTAGCCCCCTGATTTAAGGTTAATTATAAGCGAAATTTTCCCCTAGGAGCTTTCTGTACTAATTTTTAGCCCCCACATCTAACCAATTACAGTACTAAAAATGCCTACTGGAACAATATCGAAATCCCAGTCACGTTACCAATAAATTCAGCGTTTCAAGACACAAATTACGAGCGGATATCCCGACCAGCTAAACTCTATGTAAATTGAATATTCGGTTCAACGCTACTGTACCATGTCGTTCTAAGTTGGATTGAAAATTTAAGGTACAAATGACCTCTCCCAGATGCCACATTAAAAGGCTCTGAGCGTTAGGTACCTGTGAAACCTTCAGAGAATATCAGGGATTGAAATATCAACAGCTAAGGCGGTTTGAAATTGATTTAGCTCATACTGTCTCTACATTGGTGACTTTATATCGCGGAGATCAAGACAAGGTCTAAACCTGAGTTATTAGCTGCGGAAAATGAATGATAAGTGCCAAGCTATTGTTCCGGGCTCCGGCTTACAACCGGTACACGGTTCGCATGAGCGCGGGGTATCTCGACACGTGTTGTGATCCCTTCATTTACCACCGTGACTACTATAAATGAAGTGCTTTGGTTATTCGGAGCAACTTAACTTGAACTATTATTGTAAAAGTTCGATAGGGATCACAACCATCTTAGGCTCATTTAGAAAGTTTTATATTACTTCGACAAAAATTAAATATGTCTCCCACGAAAGCACCCTTCACAATAACAGCCTCTTCATCAACCGATATCTGGCGCAAACCTCCCACTACCGATAGTTTTAATGCACCCACCAATATGGCCTCTGATATTCCCCTTACTTCTTTCCTATCCTCTAAGATAACGTTCTCGCTCCATTGCAAATATCGTTACGATCAAGCGGGTCTTCTTCTCCATCTCACCAAAGCGGGCTCTAAGGATCGCTGGTTAAAGACTGGGGTTGAGTTTTACAACGGCAAACCTTTCTTAAGCACTGTTGGATGCGATAATTTTTCAGATTGGAGCATCTTCCCGACTGGTCTAGATGCAAGTAAGAATGTTGAAGTCACGGTCGAGGTTAGAAGAGAAGGGGACGAGAATGGGAAGGGATTATGGGTTTACTGGGTCAAAAATGGAGAAAGTATACCACTTAGGGAGATTGCATGGTTTTTTGACGCTGAAGAGGAGTGGGATATTGGAGTAGGAGCGATGGCATGTAGGCCTGCTAAAGAGGACGCTACCGATGGGGAAAATTTAGAAGTGAAATTCTGGGACTTTGAGTTGAAGTACAAAGAATGATTGTTTATGAGATTCATGATTGGCAGTGAAAAATTACTTTCGAGAGGTTTCAAACTTTGATTACCAATACTGAGAAGATTATTGATGCGTTCTTTCATGGGTTATCATGACAAATTACTGGAGGTCGAAGATATCCAAGTCTATGAGCATGCAAGATACCTACTTGAACACAAAATCAATAACAACAATCTGCTAAAGTAAAGTTCAAATCACGCAGCTATCATATTAGTACTACCTATCTCGTTTTAACAAACCTTGAGAAGATTTCATGGCCAGTAATATCTATCCAAACTGTCTTAGACCTCTCAAAGTTATTATTCAATTCAAGCTTGTAGCTGTGGACATAAATGCATAAGTCGCCGGCAACCATGATATATGTTGATTGAAGTCTCAGACAACTGTATGTCTGTAGAGAGAAACTGGCGTAGTATTAGAAGCGCTTTAATACCATCCAATCTTTCCATATGGCTGAATCTTCCCTATAAGTATACTGATATCATAAGAATAAGAGTACTGGAGATGAATAATGCATAGTTCATATCTTCTACAATACTATATCAGGATCTAGGAACAGATTTTGAACAAACCTCAAACAAATACTGCACGAGTAGTATATATGTCCTATACACATCCATATTCCAGAACTTCTACAAAAACCTTCACTGACTCTTTACATACCCAAACTCCCAACCTAACCAACAGCTCAACCAACTAAAAACCCAACAAACCAACACAGACATCATGTGTCAAGAACGTCACACCACCTACATCTCCTGCGATCATGTTACCTTACGCATCTTCGGCTGTGCCCTGCAAAGCAACTCCCGCGGCCTCGTTAAAGACTGTCCACAATACCGTATCATAGAGTCATCCAAGTTAGAATTGTGCTATGATTGCAATTCTGCCCGACGCTTACAGACTCTACAAGCACGCCAAGCACCCCAAGCAGGTCAAACAGGTCAAACAGGTCAAGCAGGTCAAGCAGGTCAAGCAGGTCAAGCAGGTCAAGCAGGTCAAGCAAGTGAAGCAGATCAAGCATATCAAGCCTATCAAGCCTATCAAGCAGGTCAATCAGGACAAGTATATCAAGCATATCAAGCCTATCAAGCATATCAAGCATCTCAAGCATCTCAAGCATCTCAAGCATCTCAAGCATCTCAAGAATCTCAAGCAGGTGAAGCAGATCAAGAAAGTCAAGCAGATCAAGCAGATCAAGAAAGTCAAGCAGGTCAAGCAAGTCAATGATGAGCCAAGAGAGCTCATCACCGCGGTTCAGGACGTTATGGGCATGGCCATGATTTGAATGACTCGGATGAGCCACAAGAGGTGGAGATATGCCGAAAGGTTGTTGTACCCTTATGTAAGCGCGCGAGTGAATGAAATTGCCAGCGATCGTGGATTGGATGAGGAAGTAAGCGAATGAGGCAATCCAGTATCTTGATGTAAATCCACATATGAGACACTCTACAATAAAAATGATCTTTTGAAACAATTATTAGACTCTCTAAATATGAATTGTAATATAACAAATGTGACATGAAAGTGGCAAGATGTTATTCTCTGACTTTTGACTCTCCCGAGCGTTCATGCATAACCCAAGAAAATATGATGATATACTATCCCCCCTCCCCGCAATACTTAGTATACAACTACCTAGGTAGTATTTGATAGTCGGCTTCAGATAGACTGACAGAAATACCAAGTATCAGAAACACCAAGTATAATATCCGATCTGATTTCATTTGGCTTCAAGGATGCAATGCTTGCATATACTGTAAAGAAATAAAGGGCAGCTAGGTTAATTCAATGAAATAGCCTTCATGTATGACGTGTGGGAAAACATAGAGCCGTCAATGTAGCATATGAATAGAAATTATAATAGATAAAGTAGGGAGTATATTAAAAAGTACAAATCTCCAAGTGATGGTCAGATATGTGAGATAAAGATAAATTATTATTCTAAGCTATAGAATAGTAGAGTGCTTTAGAGCCAGCTAGAAAATTTAAATCATCCTCCGACATGTGTAGATTTTTATATGTTTCTTGGGCTACATACAATTTTATAATCATGCAATCTGTATATTTCGATATTATAAAGAAAATATAATACTTCATTTATTTTATTCATCGCATTACTTGAGAATAAAAAGATCCAGAACACTCGCGAGCTGTAGCTCACTCCCAATATATGAATACTATATCACAAGTCTTGTGATCTGAAATCACATATGGCTCTCCCACAATACAAGAATGAGCTATCATACGACATAGAGTGCAATTTAGGCTATTTTTGCAATACTCTCTCTTCTCTTACTTGATTCTTACTTAACATGGCTTCTTGCATTGAGATTAATACGTTTTTAAGAGGCAACGGCATATAGAAGTGCCAGGTGGCGAATCAGTTGATTCCGAATGCTTTGTTTCTGCATTGCTACTGCATTGTTACTGGATATATTACAGAAATGTTTTCATATAGAAGATCTAAGGACTATGAGCATTTACAAGAATAAACAATGTCGAAACAGAACTGGAAAAACATTCAAGTCCTCAATATAAATTCTGCATCCCTAATGAGGAAAACTAATTCTCATCAAACTTACAACTCCCACACAAAAAAACTAACCAACAACCACAAAACACCATCACTAGTAACACACAGAAACCAGCCAATCCACAACCACACAACACCATCACAATGTGTTACCAATACGCTATCATCTACACCACCTGCATGGGTCGTTTCATTGTTTATGAAGAGCACTGCCCCGAGTACTCCGAATCAGAAACCTGTTCAAACTACGAGTGCTTTCAGACCTGGCTCGATGAGGAATGTCCACTACATATGGTTTTGAACTCAATTTCTAATGACGATTTGGGTCTTTCGGATGAAGACTCGGATTTTACGATCGAAATCTTAGATTTTTCTTATGATGATTCAGGTTTTCTGACTGAACCTTTAGCTTCTCCGCTTGATCTTTTAGATTCTTCGCTTGAACTCTTAGATTCTCCAAATGAAACCACAGATTTTCTAATTGGATTTTCAGATTCTCCGAGTGGAGGCTCAGATTCAGAGTAATCAGGTTTGGAGATGAAGACAAAATGGGGGTTTGTGAGTCAATGGAAGTAAAAATTTAAGCAGTAGTAAAATAAATGTCCTCTCTCTGAAAGATAGGTGTCTACCTAGCTACAGCTTGGATTCTAAAACCAATAAAAAAATGTTTCAAATCTTGATAATAGGTTTTTGAACAACTAAATAGTATGAAATAGATGTCCTTTTTTGAAAAATGGATGTTTATTTAGCTACAATTTAGTTTGGTTTTATAATAATAATATATCTTTTGAGAATAAATTTTCGAATAATGGATGGAATTTGTGCAAATAATATAACTCCCTGCCTTGATAAATCATTTTATGCTTTGTATGCTGCGATAATAGAATGTGGATGCTAACATGCTAATGACAGAATTGCGAAACAAAGTGAGTGAAAATACTAGAGAGAGGAGGGGGGAGAAATGCCATCATTGAATCAGTTTTTGCGTAAAAATTCCTCATATATATCATCGATATCAACCTGATGCTGTCTTATGCAAGCAGATCTGACGATTGTTCCTTTAGCGGCCCTTTCAAATCTCTTATGATGTTTTACCACGATGACCAAGTCTCTTTCAACTCTGGCATGTTCTGGAACTGTGGCGTTGGCTTTTTCAATATCGGGCCATATCATTACTATCAAATCTTCCTCTTTCAGTTCCAAGCCTTCTTTAGGTTCCAATAAGATGCCACAAAGGTTTCTCCCTTCTCCAAAAATAAGGCAACCGTTCAGCAATGGGTGTGATTGTAGCAAGGTCTCAATGTGAACAGGGTTGACTTTATGGGCATTGGAAAGTATTAATAAATCGTCAATGCGGTTCTCAAATTTCCACAGTGGCCCGACTCCCTGGGGAAGTGGACCATCGTAACGACGTAAAACATCCCTGGTCCTCCATTCTGTCATATCAGGGGCCATATTGAAGACAGGCTGACTCCAAGCGAGGGCAGGATCAGTATATCTATGCACCACTATTTCGCAAAGTGGGGATTCCAAAGCTATTGGCTCCAGTTCTGGTGCGAATTGTGGATGGAATTCGATATATGACCAATGTGATCTTGGCGGTACAAGAAGAGGCAACAGACTATTTTCAGTCGATCCGAAAATTTGCCACAAAATGGCGTCGGTATGTCTTATAATGAAGTCTCCTGTTTTCTGGGACAACGGGCCTTGTTTTGAATCAATAAGGAGTGTAATGACGAATTACGGGGAAATTCCTCACCTCCAAGCCAGCAGATATGTTTCAACTCAGCAATCTCTTCTTTCAGATCTTGGCTTTGTTCGAGAAATAGTTGTTCTGTAACACTTGGTGCATTTATGACTCCATGGATTGGGAGAATTTTCATGATATCATGCAATATCTTTCCACTTGAAGGTATATCTGGCGGTCCACAAACAAAGGTCGAACCTAACGTAATAGCCGTGAATGCTAGTATGAGACCGGACCCATGAAAAAAGCTACATCCACATAATAGTAATTTGCCTTTGCCTAGTAGTTTAAAGCCTGCTGTAGTTCGTCCGGGAACATCTGGAAATAATGTACTGCCGTAGATAAAGCCACGGAGATAGGCATGACTGCAATATTTCGGCTTTGGCACACCAGTAGAGCCTGATGTATGGATAATGAAAACTATCTCATCTTTATGTATATCCCAACTCTTAGTGTATGGATATGGTTTGGTGTTTTCGGTTGTCATTTCCTGCAGGCTTGGTATTTCGTAGATTTTCAACCCTGGAACCTTGCCAAGAATAATATCAGCCAGTTCCGAGTACTGTGATGCGTAGAGAAGTTTTGAGCATTTTGTCGCTGTGAGTAATGAAATGGTGTTTGCTAACGCATTTCGGGGACTAGGCAAAAGAAGGGGCTTTCCGGTCTTCATAGCAGCAATTTCCATGATCGGATAGCGAAAGTCCTGTGACCCAATAAAAGCGAGAGTCTCAGTCGAGGAATCATTGCATATATGACTATCAATCCAATGAGCTGTAAAGTCTACAGCACTCAAGAGCTGTCTGGCGGTCAGTCGGTTAAATCCCTTGGATATATCAGACGTTTTTGCTACTATTGCGACAAGTCGTTGTGGGTCATTGCGTGCCTCTTCTTCGAGTATGTGTGGAAGGAGTCTGTTTGCGCGATTGAGTGCTGAATCGGAAGGGTATGCTTCAACGTAACCCGACACCCGGTCGAAATTTTTCCAACCATTCGTCGCTTGTCTTTCGGAGGTCATTTTGGATGTCGATTCTCTAACTCTCAAAAAAGTATTAATCGCAGTGGAGCTTGCACCATTAAATGTATCGCTTCAATGCCATCCTAGCGATCGGCAATTGTAGCCAATCCATCAGCATGAAGTGGTACATACCCCAATGTAGCGCTGCAGTTTATCGTTGTAACCAACGATATTGTTGATTTACGAATGACCAGTAAATATTGGTTGCTTATTGGGCAAAGAATGTCGAACCATAAATTTAGTGTTGACCAACGCAGCGCTGGTGCTCACTTGAGACCAGTATGGGAGATAGGGTTTTGACGAGATGACACGAATAAAGGGTGTGGTTGTGACATTGAAGCTTCCACATTGACGAGACACCTTTTGGTTGAATGGGAGAGGGCTAGTACACTCGTATTTCCCCTGCCGTTATTCCTCGTTGAAGCTGGCTTTCGAAAGTAAAACAGAGTGCGTTTCTCCAGCTGCTACACGAGCCTGTACAATCATGATATGCACCAGATGCATGGCCAACATATATCCAATGAGTTGTATATCTAGGTGAACGAGAAGGCCTCTTCGAGCAAGTTGGCGCCGTTTGAAAGATATTCTTGCCACATCAAACCATTCTTGTATGATTTACCATTTCATATTCTGCACATAGAAGATGATATGGGATGCTATTTGATGTCAGAATAAGATTTAAGGCACAGTCGACGATTGCTCAGGCTCCTCGGCGACCCTAGTAAGTCTGAGCGCTAAATACCCCTGGAATTGAACGTCGCCGATCTCAAGAACCGTGATTAATTGGTTTTACCCCACAAAATGACAAATTTACAATCCATCTGCTATTCAACAAGCTCTATGTGAAAAGAATTCCTGCTGAATCTGTGAAGCCTTGCTTTTTGGTTCGTGAACAGGAGGGAAATACTCGAAAGAAGAAATCGCCATACATAACGCCCAAAAATCATTCCACAATGTGTAGACAAACAAGCTGTCCCACCTGCCGTATGTTTCTCACATCTCCCCTCTGATCTCACATCATACTAACATCTACGACAGAGAAGGGAACCTGGGTTGGCTGTGGTTTGCACTTACCGTCCGTCTTCTCCTCGATTTCAGCCGATAAAAGATGTACATGCGTACCGAAGTTTGAGAAGGATGGAGTAGAATATCCCCCGAAAGTTGGTACCGGAAAAGCACAGGATTCCGGAGAGGAGGGAGATGTTATTATTCACGACTTGAGAAGAGATACATGACTAGCCGATCTTCTCAGAATATTGGCACCAGTTGGCTTGGGGATTATGGTTTGGATTTGGTGGTCGTGAATGCCTAACGTGGTATCATTGAGTGCGAATGATAGGATCTACGTTTACCGCCAACTTCCGTGGTCTCGCACAGCAGGGCGCATCGGTGTTTCTGGTGTGTAAAAGATATAGCGGACATGACAGATCTAAGGCTATATACCTCCTTCTGTGGCTATAACGATGGCCCTTCAATCCATTACATGTGCTAGTAACTTCACAACTCCCTGCATTACTCTGCGTAGGTACATTTGTACCTACTTATTGGCTCAACAGATAGATTTTCACTAGAATGCCCTAAGTTATGATTCGGTTGAAGATAGCAGATGGGTATGAGTTTTCTTTTCAGGCATTCAACAGGCTACCTAAATACTCTTGGATATCGGGTGATGTACGGGTTTGATCGTTCTTCGCTATCGTCTGTCCTCTCCAGAGAATCTGTATCGTGGCAAAAGCAAGGTGGGCAGCCATATGGTTCTCACCGCAAGTCACATTTAATTTCGTCTAATATTCACTATATAAGTTTGCGCTATCTACCTTAAGTTGTATTCTACTCTTGCCATGCATAAACATCTTTCCACCAGTATCCCTCGACCTCGCATCTACGAGCACTTGTGGTCTCATTTTTGACCCATGCCAGTATTATGATAGCGTAACCTGTAACAACAGGGACGATGGATATCACAAAGCCTCTTGGGTAAGGCAATGTTTTCATCACCGGTTCTTTCGCATGTTGGTTTGAAGCTAACGACGTTTAGCTTGAGAATTGAAATCCATGTTGGAGAAGAAGAATCCATATCTTACGTCCACGAGAACTTATTAGACGAAGGCATGTACTTCTTTGATGCCTTTGAGAAAGATGACAGTATCATAATCGATGATGAAGAATCAGATACATTTAATATCTTCGTCCAATGGCTCTATACCCGGCTGTTCATCAAACAACCAGAAATCAAATCCATCATAGATCTTTGGCTTTTTGCTGTTAGAATATGTTGCACAAAGCTGCAAAACTTTGCTATGGACGGTATTCAGGATTATTATCGTTGAAGGAGAGGTTACATGGACTCATTTGATTTGGGCTACATCTTTGATTCGGCAATCTCAAATGAGAAAGCCTTAGAGACGTTTTGTGCTGCCTTACTTCATTTCCAAAACAATCACGAAAGTTGCAAGATTGTTCTCAAAGCTCTTGTGGCCGTGCCAACTGCTCTCAATTTCTACCTTGAATATGAAGCTTCGAGTCACGATGCAGACTTAAGCAGTCATTATCCTCGGATCCGAGACAGTAACCATCGTTGCCATTTCCATAACCATCATGATAATGGCGATGACTATTATTGTGGGTCAGAAAGCAATGTTTAGATATCATACAGCTTGCGCTCTACTGATATGCCATTTTGTGGCACTTCTTTTGGCTGTTTCCTCGTTGGATTTTCCCCATAATCTACAGAGCAGCCATACCATACAGCTTCGTGCAAATGGTCCAAATTATCTATGGTTCTTACATGGGATATCAGTTTCCCTAGTAGAACCATGGGTTCAATAATAGTATGGGTGGCGAGATTTTTTATACAACTGCACGCAACAAGCCAACTCCGTTCATAGTCATTGATTAGGCAAGGCATTCGTTTACTCTCAGGAACTCGAGGAATTCAAAATCATCATCAAATCTTCTATAACTCATTAAATTATTTTCAAGTGCCGAACATGTGACAAGACCAATCCTTCCTATCCGTCCAACTCCCCATTCTGTTCTAGCCATTCTTTTCCTGCTTTTCCTTCATTGAATTCACAGGCAATACCCAAAAGGTCTGTTCCTCTCCCTATCCTCATCTAACAATTATAGTTCAAATAAACACCCCTAGCACCCGCCCCATTCAAGGCATTAACATACTCAGTCCAGCTGACACTTCCCTGTCCACGAACCCAATCCGCATATCTGAAGACAAATGATAGTCCCCCATTGCACGCCTCAGTATTAATGACAGCATTCTGCCCGCTAGCAGGAGTGATGGTGCCAAAGATTCCAGTGTTGATCTTAAGGTTGACGTTATTGAAAGTGGGAGCATCTGGAAGAGGTGTAGCGACGGTATAGACGTTAAGGGCTGGAGAAACACCAGTGATAGCTGGTGAGTAGTCGGATGGGAAGGTGAGAGTGAGGGAGCAACCGTATGATCCAGCTGGGAGGGCAGGGAAGGAAATTAGTTCCCAGAATTGGTTGGTGGGGTTTCCTACGAGATAAGTTATTTGGAAAATCCATGGTGGCTCTCACTGAATCATACCATTGCCATCAACATCTTGGCTGATCTTGACAGATTTGTCCGTGTTCCATGTATTTGGATACGCGGTATTTGGATTTGCCTGAGAGAGTTGCACGAGCTGGTTGGGGAAGATTTGTTGGCAAGCGCGTTTCTCATTCAAGGCCTCCGGCACAGGAGAAGCTTGTATGAAGCTTGCTGCTCCAATGAGAAGAGGAAGGATACTCTTGGAGAACATTTTGATATTTAAAGATTTTCAAGTGAAGATGTGGAGACTTGTGATGTATTGTAATGCTATTGAACTTTGATTGAAGATGAGGAGAAAACAGCATCTCCACCGATTCAAAGTCATCATTATATAAAAAGTTTCCCAAGGGAGCTATAATGGTACCATGGTGGAATGCTGAGGTAAATCATATGACGATCTCATGACGAGCGGGCAGATACGAAGAGGCTTGTAACACAGGGCTGATGCAATACGAATTCTTCATCAAGCTGAAAACATCATATGATTGTCATGATTGCCATCATTACATTGCATGTCTAGCAAACAGGTGAGAAAAGGTCTCTGATGCCTTTATTGAGGCAATGTTTATGACAAATCTGATGATGAAGGTGTGTGTCTGTGCAAAGGGAAGCTGGAGTGGGCGTCGCGGGGTAAGGGCTTAGCAGCTACAAGGGAGTGAGATCGCGATAATTTCTTAACGGGTGTGCGGTCAGGCTGATGTGAGCTATTCTGGGAGAGGGTAAGCAGACTACATATTTTGTAGTCAGTTTATTGATCTTTTACGGGCTTTCTTTGCTGGCTCCGGCTTAAACCCCGTAGGTTCGAAAATAGTTTAAGCCTGCCCTCTGTAAGCGAGACATTTAGACAGCTCCTATTGCGGGGCCAAGAGAGTTTTTCATGGGGCTCGTTTTCTAGGAGAGGCACAGTCCATGTTATGTCTTACAGCAATGTTGGAAAAGCACCGTACTATGTCAGCGGCTAAATGCATGCTAAGTTGTTCGAGTAATTGCAATTTGTCGGTACTTTTGAAGAGCTTCCAACCACTCGAATTACAATCTAGAAACAACTTTGGCTTGACTCTGTAGTGTACTTGAAAGGCCTAGCTTACTTGCTCTTTGTATGTTGAAATGTTAAAATTCTGGGAAATTGAGTATAAAAATAGCTAGGCAAAGGTATCCTAGATACACCGCCGCAATACATATATCCTATCTCTTCGGCATTTCGGTGAAGGCCTTAACATTCAAAATCTCACATCATGCAGCAAAATTAAACAACTTCTATAAAGCTTGATCGATCGCTATTGGATTGAGTTGTCTTGATACTTCTATAAGATATTTATTGACCTTAGAAAACACAGCGGAATGAACTCATTACAAAATTTGGTTATTGATATTGAACTTCTCTAATTCCGTAGAATAGTACCAATCTCCCAGATATTCGCGGCAAAACCCTCTCCATGATGTCACTTCCACACAGTCAAACTCATCAGCTGGGCAAAAGTCATCTATTCTATGGTTAATAGTAGCTAGGTGTGCATGGTGAAGTACTAGCCGTTTCGATGAATGTAAGAGCTAAATTGCATAGCTGCAAGTCACCAGTGTAGTCATGGTATGCACATCTAGAAAATGCACCACCTCAGATCCTTGGATCACCAATATCCTCATTCTTTCTTAGAAAGATCAGAACATTCATAATCAAATCACCCAGTTCCCTCAATATCCTCTCCAGATAATTCATGTTATATGAGTTTCCCTTCCTTATCTCCCTTGCTAATAGCACTGCTGCGAAACTTCGCAAATAATTGCGAATGTCGGCAGTATTTTCGATGATTCGCGCCACCTCTACATAGTTCAAAGGAAGTGGGTATCGATTTGAAAGGTAAAGTGCATCCTGCAGGGTATTCATGGCATTATTCTTCAATTTTTTGCATGGATACTTCTGAGCGAATATCCAAACATTGATAATCTGCATAGGATGTAAATTGTGTCTTAGATTTCCAGCATACATCCAGTTGAAGAAAATTTCAAAAGTATCTGGATCATCCTTGGGAAGGAACATCTTGCTCTCGATACTTCTTTTAATCTTTCATTAAAGCCTTCGTCGAAGAAATTGCAGGTAGATCTGATGAGGATCTTATGGACAGAGAATTCCTTGAGCTCGGGGCTGACAAACATTTGGACGAGTTGATCGCCAAGGCTACTGTTGTTTCTTGATTTAACTTTTACATGCTCAGTTTATGTTATATTTCTTACTTGGCGGTTAGATGTGCCATCTTTGAAGGAAATGTGTCTAAAATCTCGGCCACTGCGTTATTTTTACTGGTTGCTAATAAATAAAGCGGTTAATAGAAAGCGGAAACTTTGACGAGGAAATAAGACACTTATCATTGGAGAAGAGGGATCATTTGACTTGATAGTCTTGGTTATCTGCCCTGGTAGATTTATACAATATATAATCGAGAGATATTTCTCCCAAGTCATTGAGTCAAGGAGTCATGTTCAAAAGAACAACGACTCCCGAATTTTAAGTTTTGAATCTCGATTTTCGGCTTTTGTCACAGTAAAACATTCATTTAGAAGAAAACCCAATGATACTGTTCAAAGAGGTCAAGCAACAAACTATGTACCGAAATAAGTGCTCATTCACCTCATTCACACTTACTCGAGTGGAAACATGCAACAAGAATCGATCTGTAGAGGCTTAGATCATTCTGATTGATGGTAATTACAATTCCCAATCTAAGAAACGAGAATGGAATAGGAATATACACATGAAAAGGATGGATTTAGTCTTTAGACAATATGGGTATGGCATTAGTCTGCTTTTATTGTTTTTTATAATGAGCCATAATGCAATATTTCCATTCCCAAAGAGCAATGTATTTCTCTTTTAATCTCACAGGAAAAGCTGTTATGATATGACTTCGATCTTTCTCACGAACTCTTGTCTCTATGAAGGCCAGGATGAAGAGTTGTAAGGTTAGAGGTCAACCTCGACCCAAAATCAGTTGATCAAGGTTCTTATTGTAAGTGGACTGAAATCGAGATGACAGATGAAGGATACTGTGGATTAGACAATCAATATTACTAGAAACCCCAGTGGTAGGAGGTGAATTTTGCGTCAATTTCGAAGATTTATCCCCCTCACTGCTCAAAACTTACACACGGTTGTCTAAGTAAGGTGTGAGATACTCATGGTGCTCACTAATTTAGTAGAGGAAGAGACATATATTATGCCATTCCAAGACTATATATATTGGTGGTGCTTCTCACTAACCCTACAAATTACATTGTGATGATAACTCAATTTTGTATGAATCTATTGCTATTCAGATATTATACTTCTTAAATGCCATTATCATGCAGTTACTCGTCCCCTCATGATCTTAATGAATTAGATTAGCCCGTTCCCCGCCAATGCTACTCCTACTATGCTCAAAAATCAAATTACATGAAGGAATGGCCAACCCTAACCAGCAATTTGCATATATATCCAAGAAAAATAATGTAAAATTATCGCTCCAATCCACCATGCTGAAAACCATAACCATGAATCAAAACACTAATCAAAATCACTTGCCTCATACCACGCCGCACTTAGTTTTTGAAGAGGTCAACATCATTGGCGTATGTGATGTACAAGCCATAGTCTCGAGGAGTGGTGTTGTTGAGACGGAATATGAGAACTGGTTCCTGGGCGTCAGGCACCGTCGATCCCGCGATACCTATGATGAACTCGGCCGTCGAGCCTGGAGAGCAGTCGAAATCGCCAAGATGAGTGTCACCTCCGGTATTCAATTGGGTGGATGCAAATTCATCGACATTGGGTGCGCTATCGACTGGGAAGACATCCCAGAATGTAAGGTCATCGGGGTCAATCGTGGTGTTAGGGGAGAAGACTTGAACTTGTGGGTCAAAGTTCGGGAGCCCAATAAGAGCCTCATAGTCAAACTGACTGGTGGGGAATGAGGACCAAAGCGCGCATTTTTGCGCATCGGCTGGAATATCAAAGGACGCATAAGTATACTGTCGCGAGGTCCATTTACTTCCATTCCATGTTGCGCCGATGCCAAAATTACCTTGGCTGGGGTCGGAATCATCTTTAGGTAGTGTATTGAAAGCAATGTTCTGGGGTTTCCCTTCCCAGATCTCCTCGAGAACTGTTGGCCATATAGTTGCAATGTCATCGGCAGCGACTGTTGATGCTGACGCAGCGGAGGAGTCACTAACAAGTGTGGGAGCGGCGGAGGTAAGGCCAATAGTGGCGACGAATGCAAATCTGGAAATTGTGAAAAGCATCTTGAAGTATGAAGGGTCCTAATATATTTGTATATTGAAGATTTTAGAGTGATTTAAGTGTAAATGCTTGGAAATGAATATTAGACTGAACTTTAGAGCTGAGGAATTATCATGAAAATTGATGCTGATGATAAAGATGGTGATGATGATGATTATGATGCTAATTGAGGTCGGCTCATGGAAGTATAAATACCTAGAAATAAACGTATCAGAAAATAAGAATAGCTTCACCTTCAGAGTTTTGCAACTCAGCCTACATTTCTGTTGGAAGTATCTTACCGCATCTGCCGGGTCAAGACATCATACGAGAGCAGAAAGACACGGGACTTTACAACAAACGTAATCCTATTCTGTGTCTGTTGTATGATGCATATCTGTATGGTGGGAAAATCGGTAGATGGCAACGAATGATATCACTAAATAGAGACCTCGTTGCAAACTATTTCAGAAAATCTATTTGAAGAAGTCACTATGATTGAGTGTGAGGCTTGTAAAAGCGAATCCAACAAAATGGCAATAACTATGCCACATTATGAGGCTTGACTGTTATCCATTCAACAAATCACACACAACTAACCAACCAACCAACCAACCATTAGATAATTAGAACTCACGTGAAGGCTGTGCATCATACAGTAAGGTATGTAGAGTGCTTTTCCTGGAGATAAAGAGGACCTCTGCAACATTTTGTTAACAGGTCTGTGGTACTTGAACCATTTATCTGTTATATCAAAATACCTAGCACTTCTACCCTGCTTCACTAGGGCTTACTTGGAAGGATTTCGATTGCACCCGGCGTGCAGGGATTTATATACACAGCCGTTGTTCTCAGGACTAATTGTTGGAATAGGCTGGTATATCACCAGAATAACATCTTTCCAACTCTGCGACTCGTGAAATCCGTATCGTGTGGTCCATAGCTCGTATACAGAACTTTCGTTTTGGATGCTACGCTGGCTGTGCATTTATCCAGCACACACGACACTGTGGACATCGATAGGATTTTCCAACACAATCAAAATTTCCTCAAGAGTAAAACAACTGATCTCCAACGCAAGATTATAAGCCTCGATGCCAATTGACCTGTTCGGTTTTCTACCGGTATTCGTAAATCACTTGATCCGCGAGACACAAGAAATCAAATATACCTACTTACTGAGTAGGTATGGTATATATTCAATGGAAACCTGGCTCGACTCGTACATAACCATATGTAGGCATGTAAGTAAGCAACAAATGAGGTCCGAATGGTAACTTAGAATTCGTAGTCAGTTCATCCTCAATTTGAAGACTTCATGATTCAGATGCTACCTAGGGAAGTCGCCAATAACCGAGGTAGTTTTATGAATCCTGGGGTTAGCTTTGTAACCACGCTAAAATGCCTTCCCGCATTCTCAGCAGCAACAGTGACCATCTACACTTTTGGATTATTCGATCTTTGAACAACAGTACAAACCATCACAATTGCACTAGTATATATCATTGTTTTTGGTAATCATGGGATCAGTTATTGAAAACGAGAATACTCCTCATCAGGAAAAGGAAATTCGAGTTTTAGTCACTGGTTTTGGGGTGTGTTTTTTTGTTGATACTGAACCCTGCCCTACCCCTCAATCATGCAACTGCTCAGTCGATATTGTGTACCTACCTTTGTTATTTAGCTAGGTACTCGTAGCATCGAATTTTCTGGATGCTGACCTTGAATTGATACAGCCTTTTCGTGCGCAGTATCCAATAAACCCTTCATGGGAGATCGCATCTCGTCTACCACGTTATATCTCTACGAATGTAAAGAACGAGGGACACCATCCACATGCTCGGCCGCCAATAAACAAGCCCATACCTCGGATTCAGATTGACTGTTATGAAGCACCGGTCCATGTAGGATATAAGGCTGTTCGAGAACTTATGCCTAGGCTCCTTGATGAGACTGAACCGGACTATGTATTACATATCGGGATGGCATCTGGACGACCCTTTTACAGTTGTGAGCGACGTGGTCATCGCAGTGGATATTACGTACAAGATGTCGATGGGGAACTCTTGAATGATGAATACAACAAGATCAAAGAGGGTGACAAGTGGATATGGCATGATTGCCCCGAAGAACTTTTAACGAGCTTACCGTTTGATAAACTATTTCGCCAGTGGAAAGAAGCCTGCCCTGTGCGTATTGAATCTCCTGGATACTATTATGAATATTTCTGCCATTCGTTTCTTCATTTATTCCTAAGCATGACTAAGTGCGGCCATATAGAAAATTGATACACGTATATCAGAAGACGCCGGTAACTTCCTCTGCGATTTTATATACTATACCTCGCTCGCACACCGCTACAAGCAACACCGGCCAAACAAAGCAATGTTTCTACACGTACCGGCTGGGTCGGATCATGAATTCATACAAAAGGGTGTCAAGATTACAATTGAATTAATCCGGGCAATGGTTGAAAGTGATCTGGGAGCTAATGGCACTATCGAATGACAGTATTGTTATCATAGTGTAGAAATTGGGATTAAGAATATTCCCAAAAATGTGAAGGGTGGGAGTTTTATATACATTAATTGCATATAGCGGGCGTAATGGCATTAGACGCATGTTTTGAGGTACTCATACCATTATGCTACTACACAAATATTCATTTCAAAATCTGAAAGTCGAAACCACAATACCCAAACAATCGCGATTAGATCCCATATTCTGTGCAAAGTCGTAGGTAGTACTGGCTATATCACAAAGTGATATGGCTTAGAGCTGAGTCCTACTCGATCTTAGAATCCAATATTTTAGCACTTCATTTCCGAGTATCATAAATTGAATTTTAAAACTACTTCTCTAGAATTCATCTGTATTTTCAACATCTTCATTTTATTGACCTTTTCATCTTTCAACAGGCCTTGAAGACACCCTCTTTGGTGCTTCCGAGGTGGGTTGCACTAACACAATCATCCCTCATTACTTCTCTGATTCCCAGGCATCTTTCAAACCTTACATATCATACCTCAAGCTTGAAACCTCCGTTTTACTTCAAACCTTCGATACTTTCAATCTCTTTTATCTTCAATTTCTACCTTGTTTGTCATAAATGCATTTATAAAGCATGAGGCACATATCTTCAACGGAATAATAACAAACATCTTCTAAGATCCCTTAGTAACCCTTAAAATGATAGAAGCCCTACCACTTGTTTGACGAATTCCAATTTCCCGTTGAATACTTCCCTCGAGTTAGCGAACAGCAAAAGAGAAGATTCAAATAGTGTAGATGGATAACTGATCCTTTCAGGGGATGTGAAATGCCGAGTACATAGAAACTTACTTGTTGGCAATTGATGCAAAGAACACAATCAAACTCCCTATGGAATACATTGGTTAATGGAGATTTTCGTTTCGTGCAGTGGATGGAATCAATGGAGGGAATCTTTGTATCACTTTGCGTTTGTTTGTCTTATAATTACCTAGGTGATTATAGGTAACTTGAACCTGAAATTTGATATTGAATATGAAGACTGTATCTCAATCTTCGTTGAACTCGCCTAATCTAGTATTTGAAATACATACTCCTATTGCATTATCTATCGTTCAATCACAGTAGTTACTGTCCCTTCGAAGTTCATAAATCAATGTAGAATAAAATATCAGTACATCTGCTTTGCTGCTCATTAACGGTATACTTCATGCAGGTATGATAAAGTGCATCTACAATACTCAAAATTGCAAAAGAAATGTGGATCGAGCCATGAGATTTTCATCTCCCTCCTTACACCTTATTACCTCTGGAAGTTGGTAAGATTTGATGATATAGGCAGATGTTGATGTTTATAGTGCGGCCTTTTCTTCTTAATCTTCTTCATTACCACTTGCATCGTTTTTACCTTATCATCTTGCCCTGCACGATCCTGTCTAAGATCATTTTCGTCACCCATACTCCCCTCCTTCCCATTACTCTCTTACCACTTTCTCCCCCCATTACTTCATCGTCACCATCATTCTGCTTTCCGAATTACCTTTTCTATCACTCTGTCAGGGCTCAACATCAAATAACCCAAAGCAATCCTGAATCAACACATGTTCATTCTGATTGTCCTATCCACCAGCACCATCCCATCGTTAGCATCCGTGTCAACTTGAATTGATCTACCTTGTTTAACCCCCCCCCCCCCTCCAAAGGCACATGAGGAGTTCCTGGTTTTCAAGCACATCAATATTTATGTCCTGTATCACCAATTGACATCTCACATGCATTGCCAGCCCTATCCGTTGATTACGATGAATCTGCCTTGTACTGCAGGCGCTTCTTGAATTCCTGACCATAAACCGAGACAATCATCAGCCAGTCACGACTACCTTTCCTGGAATATCAGAGACTACTGCTCTGAATGTGCAATTATCTCGTCATAATTTTACGTTCTGATAGGAATGAAAGCTCCTTGCCTAGGAGAAAGCATCCAACCTATTCTCGGCTTGCACAGGAAGCTATTTGCGCCTCTTCAAACAAGCCATAGGAGACTTGGAGATATGAGAGAAAAGATCAATAACTACAGACTCATCTATAAATAAGATGCACAACTACTCATGGCTCTAGCATATTAAGCTGGCTTGTTTTTTCTCTCTTCTGTCCAACTGGGACAAACTGCTCCGAAGATGTCTCGTAACATAAAGTAACCATGCCCCGCATACTATGACCTGGTAATGTTTTCATGCCTATTTTCCCGCGCCTGTTGACGTCTTAAAACTCATATTGTAGTAATGGGTATCATTATCTCTGGTGGAGAATTAAGTGTGAAGCCCGACTTAGATCTCACCCCATTTCACCTGGAATCGGAGCACACAAGAGAACCAAATGCCCGGTTCCTGGGGTTCTGTCATGTTAGGACATGTGTTGATGAAACGACCTCACTCGTATTGTGATTGGATGATTCAGTACCAAGTATATGATGGGCAGTCTATTCTTTTAAACAAGAATTCCAAACGGCATGGTAGCATCTCGATCTTTCATGATCATGCAAAGGGAGATGCGTTAACGTTGTAGTTTCCAGAAGAAGCTTCATGTAGCCTTGGTGACTCTTGTGACTTTAACAAATACAATCGGAGAGTGACTAGTTCTGCAAGAAATGTTTTTTAACAGCCCGCAGCAAGAAGTTAGTTGCTTGAGAAAGCTCGAGGTGTTCATAATATATCCATCCAAAGCTGCATCTCATGTGGCAGTGGATAGATTGGCGCTAGTCATAATCAGGTTAGATCAACGTCACAAATATTTATCGCCGATAGCAATATCTCACGAACCATGATCTATAATCCAAATCTACTCCAGTCGAAATAGATATTTGTCTCTGTGATATTCATTACCAAAGAAAATCTACTATTTTGCATTAACAATACGATATGTATTTTCTCTCCCGTATTACACGATGCAATAACTAAAGTTATTGTCCTAACCATTCTACAGAGTACTATTCAATATTCTTCTGTCCTGCACACATCTAGTACCCACCGCATCCTTCGATCCCTACGTGTGTACCATACCGCCCTTCCGGAGGCTGAAAAGGCGGTTTTGACAACGAACAAATTTGCTTTCTCCTGCGCTCTCAGCCATTTGCAATTTAGGAGAAATTTTACTCCACGGGCCCATTAGAATACCAAATTCAGAAACCGTGGGTTCCGTACCTGAAGGCGCGCTCAAATTGAATCCACTCTTATCGCTCTAGTCATGGCGGTACAGAGCACGCTACTCTGATTAAAGAAGGTGCTCGTGTTCTCGTCGTGGCTCAACCATGCCCAGGTGGTGATTGATGAATACATTCAAAGTTAGACAAGAGCCAGCCTCCCTACATATGACATGGAAATGCTTCAAGGAACATCCACTGACAGCACTGCTGAACATACAGTTTCGAGATCACAACATATGCACGTTATGCATGAACTCACGAGTGTTTCTTTCCCTTTCAATGAGCATCAGACCAAACTTCCCACAGCAAGTAAGTATAATGGTATGTGTCTTCTTTTTGATATGAATTTTTCTTTCGCCTCAGCCCACTCCGCAGCTGAAATTTCTGACCTGATTCAATTTCAAAGCTGGGCTGAAAGTGTACTATGACACGGACATTCGTCTCACACGTAGTCTAAGACGGTTCCGCCCCTCGGTAATCATTGTTTAAAGTTAGGAGGATCGCTGACAGATTGCTTGGATGTATGGAATGGATCTCGTGCCGATCAACTGAATTATGAAATCACCAAGTGATACTCATCTTGGCAAATGCTTGTTGCAAAACATCCGCCTTCCCGTCTTTCCGTCTTTCCGAAGACGCCCCAAAGCTTGTGTTAACAATTGTACTTACTGTTGAAGGATGATGGTGTGTAGTACATCAGCACGAATCGCAAATCACAAATGAGTGATGTGATTCGCATTGCAATCGCAAGATGGTGTGTTTTATCTCGACCACCTTCCTCTTCCATCTAAGTTCTCCAATTTTGTCAAGTCGCTAGCTTCTCTCGTCATATCGAACTATATTTGATAGGAACAATGTCGAGGATAGAAGGTTTTATGAAGTAATAGATATGATAATGTGGATTGTTGATTTAGATTGCATCCAGTGATGGCGCTCTGTCAATAATTAATATTCTCGGTGGGTCATTTACTCTTCTCCACCCTTCGTTGAACGGCTTCAAGTCTCAATAATCAGGACCTCGGTTTGACATGAACACCCAAGTCCACCAGAAAAGAAACATTAGACTCACCATTATTCATATATATCTTTGGCTCCCACAATGTTTCGGCCTAGTAGCTTCAGTTCATCTCTTTACAAAGTTCAACCATGGCCAACAATTTAGGAAATCTTGCCCTCGATGGCGGAGACCCTCGCATTGATGGCGTAGGTGAGGTGGAAATTGCAACAACTGTTCGTCGCAACATGCATGACCCGAATGTTCCCTTTGAAGAATACTTGTACTTTGCAAAGATTCAACGCGAGCAAGAAAAGAATGGACTTGGCCCAGAGGAACGAGAGAGGATGTACCAGGAACATCTTGCCGGAGTAGACAACGTTGCCAGAAAGGAAATTGGCGACGAGAAGAAGGCCCTTCCAGATATTGGGGACGAGAAGAAAGAGCCTCAGCCAGTTGATGAATCAAAACCCAGCTCTATAACCAAAGCTCACAATATTTCGTATGTCGGAGCTGGTGAGTGGGAAACTGCATCCAGGGCTGCAAGGAATGCTACTTGGGGAGCTGTGTAAGCCGTCCTGCTATATGCAGCTATGACATAACATATCTGACAGTCGAACAGTGTATATCTTATAACCACCGATATTCTAGGCCCATCGAATGCACCATATTCCGTTTCGCAGTTTGGATACGTTGGAGGTATAATGATGTATTTCTTCATGGGTATCATGGCCTTCTTCGCCGGATGGCAAATCTGGCGCATGTTCTTGAAACTCGACAGTGATAAATGGCCTATGAGGACATTTGGTGACCTGGGATTCAGAATGTAAGAGATTCCACCCACGATCAATTCAACTGGTCCCTAGCTAACAAGTACAGTTTCGGAACTCACGCTCGTCACGCTATCAACCTTCTGCAAAGTATCCAACTTTTATTCAACGTTGGTGTCATTGTCATTTCCAACGGCCAAGGTCTATCCCAGATGTCTAAATACAAGCTCTGCTTTTCCATCTGTATCTTGGTCTGGGTACTCGCTGGTATGATTCTTGGCCAAATTCGCTCTCTACAAAAGTTCGGTTATCTCGCCAATTTTGCCATTTGGTTGAACGTTCTTGTTATTCTCATGACCATGGGTGTCGCAGCTCACAGTGCTCCAAATTATGACGCCGTATTTCAATCTTTTGGCATTGCGAAAGCTCCTATTACCCACACAGTTTGGATCCCCTCCGGCTCAACTTTCGATTCCCAATTGAGTTCCGCTATGCAAATCGTATATGCTTACGGTGGCGCAATGTTATATTGTGAATTCATGGCCGAAATGAAAAGACCGCTTGACTTCATCAAAGCCCAATTCGTCGCCGAAATTTTTATCTTCCTCTGCTACCTCATTTTCGGTCTCGTCATCTACTCCCAACAAGGACAATTCACCTACAATCCCGCAAATCAAGGTCTTTCTCCATACGCTTGGCAAACTGTGACCAACGCACTATCACTAGTATCTGGTCTCATTGCCGCAGTTCTATACGGTAACATCGGTATCAAAGTCATCTACCAAAACATCATTGAAGACCTCTTCGGTGGACCAGAGCTCACTACCAAGAAAGGCAAAATCATCTGGATTGCCATCGTACCTCTATATTGGGCCTTTGCCTTCGCCCTAGGATCTGCCGTTCCTCAATTTACCAATATCTCCTCGCTAGTTGCCGCAGTTTGTATCATGCAATTTACATACACATTCCCAACGCTCCTTTATTTTGGTATGATAATCAAAGAAGACGCTATGCACCCCGATGAAACATATGATCCCGCGACGGGCGAAGTACATAGGGTAGATACCTGGAAAGATATGAGTAGGTGGAAGAGAGGTCTTGCTCCACGCTGGTGGTTGAAGATCTTCTGTTTCTTGTTTTTCTTGGCAAGTGCTGCCACCGCGGTGCTGGGAATGTACACGAGTATTAAGAGTATTATTGCGGGTTTTGCGTTGGGGCATGCAACAAGTTTTGGGTGTACAAGTCCGGTTGGGTATGCTTAGATGCGTGGGACTTAGGAATTGATGGACAGATGAATGCTACTGGTTGGGATGCAATGATAATGAATACGTAATGATGCGGAATGAAGATATGAATAATGTAGCTAGCTTATGAAATGTTAGAATAAAAGGAATATATATATATACACTTGAATCTGAATTCGGTATCATTATTTACTTTTGAATATGTGGCTGACATGATAGAAAGGTCATAAAATAACAAAGGCATGTCGACGTCCTCATCTTTCCCCATACCGAAACTTCGAGGCTTACCCGAGATATACCCGCTCTAATAAATTTATATATATATATCATTCAACACGGTCGCTTCAAGACGTATGATAGGCTAATGTCACCAAGTAATTAAGAGAAAGCTTCCTATCACAACCAAAAGCCTTCCTACCTCTCCACTCAAAGCGCAAATTCACTCCCTCGAAAAAAAAAAAAGAAACAAGCAATCAAAATGGCAAAAACCATGTTGAATGCGCGTCTAGGCGCCTGGAAAAACCCCTCCGAGATGGGATTTTATTACTAGCTGCGACAGCGAGCTGTCGCATCAAACACCTCACCCACCGAAGTGGTTACAGCGCAGTGGATTACCACTGCGCCAAGGCGACTCGATGAGATGTTTGATGGAAGGTGCGCTTTGCTTTGGTATATATGGTATTGCTTAAGCGAGTGTTGTTGTTTACTTGGGATGAGAGCTGGCTGGGCACTGGGTGAATGTTCAGCGGCGATGCGATTCTATCTCTTGATTGGCTTTGGAAAGGTGTACGGCAATGGAAGGGCATGGACCTCGATCTATCCTCGACCTCGACCTCTTCCTCTAGATGCCATTTTGAAGTCTTCGACCACCTCGTAGTTCTTCCTTTACTCGTATGACTTGGATTACATTCGAGTTTTCATCTTTCAAAAACTCTTTTTGGTTGTTATACTTTGGTTAGAAGGCATCAATCTGATATTGAGCCAACTTCTAGTTTAACGATGCCACTATCTACCACATTGTAAAGCCTGCTCTACGTCATTTTCGGCAGCAGTTGCAAAGTTTCTATATCAACCATAGGTTGAAGGAATCTCATCAAGTCTCTCCACGAAATTGGAAGCAAGCTAGGATCAGCTTCCGATGGCAGCGAATCAAGTACGATCCTCATGCAAATACAAATCCTATGCCTTTCACTTTAGCTTAAATTATGACGTATTTAATGTTCTCCCGTGAGAGATAAGAAGGAGAACACCATGTTTGAGAATGAAGATCTAGCCAACATCTACTAGTGAGCGTGGCGTACTTCCTGCGTTAGTGCTCATCTATCATGGTCTGGTTAACAGACTGGTAAGTGCACCTTGGTTACCAGAAGGGTCAAGCAGTGTTGTGCGAATTTGTCGTTGAAGCATGAGTGTAGTAAACATTCACGAACATCATCAAAACCATCAGAATTTGAGTTCAAGCCTTTCACCTATCATTCTAGTAACGGGCGCGTGCTTTTCGCTCAAGTCTGTCAGTGATGGCAAAAAACTTTCCATGTAGAAAATCAAATGCAGCACTATTGTTTTTCATATAGAAGGAAAGGTTGTTGCAATTTCATTTCCTACTCAAGTTTGCATACATACACCAAACGATTGACTTAAGCTCCAACGAGCCAAGAACCAAAAAACCTGAAACTAGGCTACCTCTTCCAGAAAATCCCATCCTTGTCTACTGTTGTGGCTCAAAGTACCACTTCTGGTTGTCGGCATCTTTCTTGGGCTCAGCGATAATCTCAGTTGCCCGCACATTGGCAGAGCCCTTGACAGAAAGCTGACCGCGGCTGGCCACCTTGCTGGTGATACTATGGCTTCCGCATTAGCAGCCTCATCCTTGAAGTGATTGGCGCAAGCCAAAGGTCAGAACTCACGTATAGACATCATACGTTTCGTATGCCCCTTTGGTTGGGATTGACTTGATGGTCCAGCGAGCTGTGGGATCAGTTGGGGAGATTTGTGGAGTGGAGACAACAGTGTTATCACCTGCAAAGATGAATCAGTATACGAAGCAACCCGACTAGACATTGCAACAAAGATTACCGGTGGCTGTGATAAAATACCCGGTCAAAACATTGATGATCAAGTACTCGGCATTCTCTCCAGAGCCAGCGACCAGAGCCAGCTGCCACTTAGCATTAGCATATTCAGGAGATGGAGCGGCTCGCTGACTTAGCAGTTCACAATAATATTAGCCACCATCCCCTTAATGTGCCAATTCCAATTTGCACTTTACCGGTAGACTTACTGGGTCTTGATTTCTGCTCCAGCTTCAAGCAATCCTCCCCAAGAGTTGGCATTGAGGTCTGGGGCCTGGAATGGCCTAAGCTCATAGACACCTACGCCAGTAAATCCCATATTGGATAATTGTTTGTTTGAGACTGAGAATTTGATGTGTGTATAAGTTGTTTCTATGAAAGAGGCAGATGAGTAGCTTTGCTGGAAGGAGGTCAGTTCACAACCTTAAGTTAGCACCTTATATATTCATCGGCCGCCTCTCTGTCAGCTGTGAAGACGTTGTATTGCTCGGCGTTGTGCATCTTAGTGGCTGGCTGAAGAAGGACTCGAGTTTGGCAGCCCGAAAGACACGTAGAAAATCAATGATTCAACAAAGATTTAATTGGCCAGGCAGTTGCGCCTTGGATCTCTCCACCTTGGTGTGGTCGAACAAATCGTATCATACTTATGAAGCACCCCCACACACAACAAAGTGCGCTATGAAAAGACATTGATGTCTTTTCTGCGCAATATCACTCTATTATGAGAGTATCTGACAGCATTCGACCTCTTAGGAACACAGCAAAATGATAGTGGAAGATGGATGATAACGCAGCAAGAGCTTAAAGGGGCTGCATGGAACGGGGTGTCATGAAGAGGCGCTGCTAAATACTTTAACCAACTTGCCTGAAGTAAACCGAGTCGCGTATGCAACTCTTGTTGATTATCAGATTAACTTGATATGATTGAAGCTTTCATGCACATTTCCCTATGAGCTCAAACGGTACGTTCCTAGAGGGTATCATGGAGCTGAAAATACCCACTTGTGAAAACCACAAGTCTCGGGTTGACACCCATTTACGACTCTTCTGTCGTGCCTTTGGGAGAATTCCCCTGCTGTTAGAAAGCAATTCTCTCGAGTCTTGAACGCGGTAGTAACACCAATGATAGTTACAGTAGTTCTAGGTGTTCTAAAGTCTAGATTGTAGTTCGATAAGGAGTATTTGTTAGTTTGTTAAATTAAGGTGAGAGTGGTAGTGCTGGCTTCATATTCGATAGGATTTGCATACGACTAGCTGCGAAGAAGTTATTTGAGAGAATTTATGATTAAAATCACCTGAATAACTATACAGCCGCGAATCGATCGAATCGTTCATCTGGGCAAATATCACGGATATATTGCTGTGTAATGAACCTCACGACAATTATATTGCCACGTATCCCTTGACAATCTATTTCACAATACCCCTTATAAACACTTGACAAATAACGACTCTTGCTAAAGTTAGGCGGGTTACTGACGTTTGGAGTTTTTTACAGCAACAAAACTTAGTGAGCAGTTCTGTGTATAGCACCGTATGCATATGACGAGATGAGAATGGTGCCCGAGACGCAAGCCAGGCCTATCATCAAAAGGCATGCCGGTAGATTCTGTTGTGTAGCTGATATCGAGGGAACTTGGATTCTGTTGCTGCTGTGCGATGGTGGGGTACCGAAGTCGGCAACTGTGTGCGACTTGCTGCGTGGAATAACCCCTCACTAGACCACACCTTCAATATTGAGCCTTTCAATAGTCAACACCTTGAAATCCTTCCTACATAGTATGCTCTTGAGAATACCTTGCAGTGCTTGTGGGATGTGAGAAGATTCTAGGCTGTAGAAGTGGATACCTCGGCCGGTGTTGTTCTCTCTTGAAACCACGTGCTGCACAAAATTGGGTGTGGTTCAATGCAATGAAACACAATATCTAGATTCGTATACAAATGGGGAATTTTGTACTGACAATGGATGCAGCTCAATATATAGCATGAATAGGGTAAATAGATAGCCTAGCGTTGGCACACTTGACATGTAGCCTGCATGGCCGATGATAACCGCCTAGGAAGATACACTTGACCACCAATGTATTGATACCAAGATTATGGAAATGAATTCGAAGGGCAGAATGTTGCACTACCGAATATGTACTGCTGAGGTCATCATTTCATCCCCGCCAATAATAATCCATCCATATGATATAGAGCATTTGTTGCACATCTGCTGTGAACGCAGAGGACTTTTTGTACTACACACCTGATTTTTCACATAGAAATCATATCATCTATTATAGTGCTCACAAAGAATGAGGGGGACGAAGTCAATCAACCAACCAATCTCTCAATCACTGTTATGCGGCCCGGATGAATAGAATGACATATGCATGCAACCATTTACGCAAACACAATAGTATGCACGATAGGGACAAGCAAGAGCGATGCAGAAGTAATATCTCGAAATGCCACGAGCAGTATTCGTCAGTAAAAGACCCTTTCAATCATGCCAGTGTTCGCTTCCTCGCAGTAAGCGCTACATATACATTGATAACAAATCATTCATCATCTTGTAAAATCTTGTAAAAAGCACAATATCGGTCGGGCCATTTTATTATAGGGGCCGCCCTATCAAGAAAACAATCTTAACAGAGCTCCAAAACAAAAGGATTATATGTTATTGGATAAACGAACATTTCACCGGTCATAACAGAATGATTGCGCAACTCTTCACCGTTCTCATTCCTCGAATTCCAGTTACTATCACACAATTACATATAGGTTCCGTAGATCATAATCAAAAACTGAAGGAACAAATCCCATCCATAAAAGCAGCAGCCCCTTATCCCACCTCGCTACACCTCGCACTACCCAAAACACAAAAATCCCACCATTCTATCAATTCTCAAGTATTTACCATGATTTTGACATTAAACTGATGCTAAGAAAAAGGGCAAAAATTGATCACTGGCGGGGTCGAACCGCCGACCTTGGCGTTATTAGCACCACGCTCTAACCAACTGAGCTAAGCGACCTTTTATGGTCAATTGTTGACATGGGGGGCTCTAAGATTGAATATACTTTACAACAATTGGAAGAAAAAGACTTTAAATGACTTATTCCATGTTTATGTGGGAGTGTGGATCAAAGGTGGTGAGTATGATTGGTAGGGAACTAGACGAACTCCATTCACAAGCGTGGGGCCATAAAGATTTGCTATTACAAAGAGTGAGTGAGTTAGGCATTTCTGTTTATTATCCTGTCAAATCTAAACGAGTCTATCTATATATAGTCTTTGATTAGTAAATCAATGACGGTTCGGCATACAAGCAAGATCTTAGGATCTTTGTTCTAATAACCTTTCTGTAAATCAAAGGTATAATACCACAAAGAGCATATGATCCGGATACTTGAAGCCGAGCTATCCGGTGCTGTATAACCGGATTCCGATATACCCGACTGTTCTGTACCGGTATGGGTACAACAGTATTATGGCAGCTGGATACATCCATGGATTAGTATTGAAATTACCACTCAAAATCTCAAGATGTTTATGAAGTATCATACTACTAATGCGCAATCTCCGATTCTTGAAAAGTAAACATCTCCCAGCTAAGTTCTACCCGACAGAATATTGCCCCGGCAGTTATAGTTCCGGGTATTCTTCCCAGTCCCGAACCATTTTCTACTCTGTACATACTGTTCATTCTCCGACATCTCATCCGGCAACAAATACCATAATTACTTATAGGAATTTTAATCACATATTCTCCAGCGGGCAAAAAAGACCTATTGGAACCCCCCGTTTGTGCAATTATTTCCTCTTGCGGCAGCCACAAATCAACTTCGATAGTCTCGGCCTCTACCGTAATTGTCAATTCATAGAGGGCGAGGTATCAATTGTCCACTGCACTTTTTGTCTTTGCTAATGTATGTGGAGGCAGGCCATGTTGTCTTGCAAACCCTTGGGATGTCATATGTCAGTCTCATTAAGCATAGAAGATAATCTCGATAACTTTCATGTTTTTTTATTGCTTTTCTATTTCATCTCATCTCATCTCATCTCATCTCATCTCATCTCATTTCATGATACATTTTAAAATTACATGACCCCATTCATAAGTCTCATTAAACTTCAACCTTATTATAATCCTCAACAGATATCCCCTCGTCCCCTTTCATCACTACTCGGCGTAGTTCGGATATTCAAAGCATAGAGATCAAATAGAGAATCTGTTTGCCAATTCTTATTCGCCAAAGCAACCACGCCCAGTCCTACTGATCCAACCCAAAAATACATAATAGTACATATCGTTAATTCTCGTCATCTTCGTTTCGTTTCGTATGTGAATGTTGCGTCTAGGTATTAATTATGAAGAATGTACGTAATGGAAAAGAAAAAAAAAAGGAAAGACGCAGAAGACTGCCTGCCGTGCTGCGTGTGCTTATTCATGAACATGATTGGCATAATTGAAACAGTGAGAATCAGAAAAGAGAGACAGTCCAAAAAAAAAAGATGAATACACAGGCTTGGATAGAAGAGAAGAAAGTAAGTATCATGAGTGCCGTAATGAAAATAAAGGTACTCGGTGCGTCTCAGTTATGTATTGGGAATTTACCGTAAGATAAAGCGATAGCTTCAAATCCGAACTCCAATTTCCCTACTTGAGTTCACAAATGAAGGACCGTGCTTCCTATTCAGAGCGTATCCCGGTGGCAAAGGGGGTAAAGCGTAATTTGGAGGAGGTGATAGAGGAGCACCATACATAAAAGCTCCATTTCTTCTGCTTGAAATACCTTTTCCTGATCGAACGCCCCGTGTACCCGACTCCAGGTTGGAACCTGCATTGCTTTTCAAGGTAGGAGGGAGCGTTGTAGAAGCGATAGTTGAAGAAGGCCGCTTGCGAGGTGGCGTGTTGGATGGTTCTTCACTTATGGGTAGGGGTGGTTGGCTAGAGGAGACGAGCATACTTTTTGGGCGGCGGAGCGAACTTTGCTTGGGGGGAATCTCGGGAAGTGTTGGTAATGGCCGGGTTTGAAGTGGAGATTCTTGAAGTTTTGACAAGGAATCCCAATTGTTTTCACGAACGTTTTCGAATATTTCGTCATGAGACATTTTTGGTGAAAGTGGTTTAGAAAATTTGAATGATCCATTGGATCTCATGGATGGTAGGATTTGACGAGCTGACTGTATGCTTGAATCACGACATAAATCAGCGTTTCGGATTTCCAATGCATTATCTAATGCCATCAGATTTGGCACACGTCGACTTCGTGTGAGCGTGCCCTTTCTAATAGGCAATATTCCTGGGGAGCCTGACCGAAGATCGACATCCAATGATTCGTTTTGTAAGACGGGGTGAGATGAAGTTTCCGTAGAGTTAGCAGGCATTGAGACTCGTCTGGGTGATTTCATATCTAACACAGGGGATAAGGGTCTAACTACAGAATAGGCCGCTGGAGGTATCTTTTTGCTTCTATTCTGAGTTGCCGTGGTCGTGCTTAATGCTGGAAGCGATGGTCGTCTTTCAGCACCTGGACTCCTCGTCAAAAACCTTCTGCTTGAAGATACAGGTACACTAAAATTTGGAGTTTCAGGTGAAGGGCTTCTCATAGGTCTGGAAGTTACACCATAACTTGAGCGTCGCAAAGTTTGTTGAGGGGTTTGAAGGCGAGATGATGATGATGGCTGAGGCATCGGTTCACGTAACTCTTGAAGTGCTTGTAATGATCTTCTGCGCTCAACAATTTCCGCGGCATTTGGCCTTGCTCGTGTGGGTTCCAGGGAAGATTGAGGTAGATCTTCTATAGCAGATGTGCTATCTCGAGCTGGCGACGTTGCTGCAGATGAAATGCGAGTTCGTTGAGTGGACGAGCAATAAGATAACCTATTGAGACTATCTCGTAAACCCTCTGAGCTATATTCATATGAGCTAGCACTATTTGTCACCGATGCGCATCCTGTTAGTGGTCTAGCAGCTACTTCATTCTGTGTTTCATTCTGTGATACATTTAGTGACCAAGTTGGGACGAAGCCAGCTGGAGAAACCCCCTTAGTGCTCTTTTCTTCTGGTTTCTGCCGAGATGGATGACGTTCACGAGCAGTCGTCCAAGGAACAGTCAGTCTTTCATAAATTTGTCCTTCTTGTTGCCAGGAAGTACGGCGATCATAAGGCGCTCGTAGTGATGAGAAAGGATTAGAAAATTGATCTGAGTCTCTTCTTTGGATAGGATATCGATGACTTGGTTGCATCTTCAGCTCTGGTGGTTTCTCGTCTATTTTCACAGTTCCAACTTCTGTGGTCTGCTTTTTGCCTCCAAGTGATTCAATTTCTTTCCTCAATACAGCAATCCAGGCATCCATTTCTTCTGCACTGTCTAGAACAAGCAACAGGCTGGTAGCATTTCTCCTATAATCTGGACTTCTAAACGCGATTCTTGATAGCAAAGACCTGGAGTCCGAAGTTGGAACCCCATCAGCATTCATTGATTGAGATACTTGTAGTACCCAATGTTTCCCTGGAATAACATCTGAAGCAAAGGCTACGGATTCTTTGCCCAATTGAATTATCTTTTCAGGTAGTCGGTCGAAATTCCCTTCGCCCGAGTACTGTAGAAGGTAACCAGAGGTTGCTAATACGAAGATCTTTTCAGTCCAGTCACCCTTTGATATTGAACCCGATTTTTGTCTCTTATGTTTGGTTATAATCTTCTTGTCCTCCTTCACTTGGTCTGCCCCAGTATCGGCCTTTTGTGGCATTTCATCCCCAAGGCTATTATTCCTATTGTGATTAGATGTTCGGATTATTGTATCGGCTGATAAGGTTGGGGCAGCAAGACGAGCATGCTTGACAGATTGGGGATAACTTTTGAATAAGGGTGGTGGGTCGAATACCGAGATTTTTGGGCTTGTTTTTAATTCAGGCTTGGAGGTAGGAGTGCTGTCCTTGACTGGTTTTGATCTGAGATTTAGGCGCGATGGTGTCTTAGTAGTTCTTACTGTAGTAGTAGAGGTGCCTGGAGATGGTAAATTGGTAGGATTGCTGGTAGAAAATTTTCGAAAGAACCTGTCTCCTACAGGACTTGTTATTGGACTCATGAGCCTTGGTGAAAGCGGCGTTGGCGATGCGAGTGGTGAAATTGGTTGCGTTTCTTCATGGACTGTCGATACTGCGCTCTTTTCAGATTTATTGCGAGAGAATATTCCTCGAATACCGCTTTTAGACTCTTTTCGTTGAACCTTTCGTCCCCCCAATGGAACTCTACCGTCTTCTAAGGCACTTGTATCTATCGGTGGTGGACGGACGCGGCGACTGAGTGCGTTTGAAGATGGCAATGGTTCGCGCGATCCATTTCCATCCCACTCTCCTCGAGAACCGATTGGAATGATTGAGGACATTATAGAAAGTGCCTGGTGCTAGTGTTCTAGTTATGAGACTCTGGAAACAAAATCCCACTTATGGCTCAAAGAGCTCAATTGGGTGAAGGTTCGGTCTTTCAAAAATATTTCAAGTGGCAAGATTCAAAGCTATCGATATAGCTACTGGTGAAATAAATTCGATTCGTAAGTGAAGTGGTTGTTGTCGGATCGAGCCGTATCGTTGTATAAAAGTGAACCTTTAGTCACCACCAACAAAACAAAAGCGATGTGTTGTGTTAAGAGATTACGATTGATGCAATGAGAAGTGAGAGTAAATGTCGCGAATTGTTGTGGCATTTTATGAGGGGTGAATTTCAATAGGGACGATGGGATGAGATTGTTCGGGTGAGTGAGGGAGGACGTTGTAAACAAAAAACATTATATAAACCAACCAAATTCCTAGATTCTATGGTTATATCGCAAAGCGCAAGCCATAATGGAACATTATATATCCGATAAAAAGCATTTAAAGGAAGGAATGCAATGAATGACGATAGAAACGAAACACAATAAAAGAGTGTGAAGTGACGGCACAAATGTAGTGAAGGAGGGAGGGGTATGGGTAGAGTGAAGGAAAGGAATTATAGGGAAAAACAAGACTTCCTTTTTTTATTCAAGTCCACGGGGTGACAAGGCCATCACTAGGATATATAGACCTCACGTTCCCCATAGCGCTCAAAGGCCGAACTGGCTGAATACATACTGTACAGTAGTTTTGAAGGGGATTTTCCCCCATGTCATCTTTCCTAGTCTACACTTTAAACATACGACAAGGTATGGCTTAGACCGCTTAAAATCAATTTCCCGGAATCTTACTGGATGCCGCTTAAATAATCTTGGATCCATAAAAGCGAGTTGATTTCAACCGTCGAGGCCAAATTAACAGGGCTCCTTGGCTTGCGTCGCATGGGTTGCCCCATTTGAGATTGGGTAGTTTGAGATGAAGACCGAAGTTCTTGGTTTTTGTTTTTCTCTTGAAGTTATTTAGATGACTTCGGGCTTGACTTTTTATCTCATAACAGCATATTGACCAGGCGAGTAAGTACTGCCTTGACTTCAAGAACCAAGATTCTGTAAGGGAAACCTTTATACACTTGTGTAAATACTGTTGTAGTAAATGATGGTTGAGAAACGTGGGCATAGGATAAAATAGCGCAATTTGAATCGAGATTATCGGTTTCTTGAGATGGTACACGAAGCCCCCAGAGGCTTGAAATCACTAGCATGACGTTCTGTTATATTTCCTTCCTCGGGGTATCATACCTTAAATGATTGCGACATCTGTAGACATGTCCGAAATGTCTGCTAAATTATCTGCCTGGAATACCAATATTTGCTGATCTCTCTGGAGACGGACGGCGGTTTAGAAATGGGCCATGGAGCCTCGGCAATGTGGATCCCCAAAACCCAAAGTTCCTGCATAAAAGCTGTCGATGATCCTGCAAGGTTAATCCTAAAGTAAAATCCTTATGTACACCACCAGAAGATACTTGCCGTGCTTTCAAGTTTGTCATAATCTTTCCGTAATGCATATGATTTGAGGAGGATTACTACTTTTAGTTAAAGTTAGTTTGCGCGGCTTTAGAGGCAGTTGAAGATTAGACAAAAGTTACCCGAAAGTCTCGAACTTCTTTTCATATGATAACATACTGCAACAGGAGAAAAAGAAACCCCACTCACTATCCTATCCACTTTGGCATCTAGTACGAAGTGTAACAAGAAATTCCTCGATCTTTGATTGAGCGATTGGAACGAAAGGGCTGCAAAGAAGGGCATCAACCATCAAATCAATCATTAACGTTGCGAAAGACAACGTCAACAAAAAAGGAGAGATTTGCGAAACCAGCTACAACACAGAGGTCGTAATTTGTAAGTTCGTAAGGCTTTTGAGTTTGTAAATCCTCAGGGGGTATGATCCGTTGATCCATCATCCAAGGGGGCTTCTTGTCTGTGCTTATGATTTGTGCTAATGCCTGTCTCCTATAATAACAGGAATGGGGTTGGTTGATCCGATGACAAAAGTTAGTCCTTGTAATTAATTATCCGTATCTGTGCAATCAATGCCAGTCTACCCTGCCAGTAATGAGGCCCAATCTTGAAAGATCGGTAAGAAACACTGCACAGCAATGTTGCATGAGTGTGAGAGAATGGGAATTGGAGTTCGAATACCTCCATAATACTGTATGGCTTGAGCATGGGAGTCAAATTTCCCCCATACTAGACCAAAGCTGATACCGGTTGGGTAGTAGTGTTTTGATTACTGCTGACTGGATTAACACGTTGAGGATAGTAAGAAGACAGGACAAGACAGGACAAGACAGGACAAGACAGTTATTCTTTATTGAAAACGTGTTCCGACAAAGATAGTCAGTATCAAGTATCAAATATATGATGATCATGATAAAAATAAGGATCCAAACCAATTGATATAAAACCGAGGTTAATTTATGAGAAAAAGAAAGTTTTGTTCTGTCGGTCAGGAAGGTAAACACCCAAAATTATCATGGTCACGTGTTGCGCTATCTTATGATTGATTTCACTTTTTTCGATAGTTCTAATCACTACCACTAACGCGCTAGTCCCTCCCGCGTCAAGCAACCCCTCATCTCAGAATCTCAGAATCTCAGAGATTCCAATTTGTCCAACAGGATATCACTTCAATATGTCTCGAGCTAGTGTATCAGCTGCAAGACCCCTTTCTCTTACTGAAGAGCTTGAGAAATTAGAGCAATCTATCACTTTAACGCTCCAAGGTAAAGAAACATTCCACTCTTGTCACTAAAAACATCATTTGTTTACTTACACCACCTCAGAAATCGATCATAACTTTAGTCGAGCACATCGAATTGTCACTACAAGCATTCTACCTGTAGTCGAGCAATATGCGAATCATTCAAATGCAGTATGGGAAGGGTCAAAGGTTGGTGGCTATCTATAAAAGGCTTGGAATGCAGCTAATGGCGGGGTAGTTTTGGAAGCAATTCTTCGAAGCCAGCGCCAATGTCTCATTACTCCAAGTAGAGCAACAAGAGGAAGAAGAGGATATTTCATATGCTCAGTCCCACGAAGAACCAAGTCAATATACAGCATCGCACATTGATGATGAAACTATTCAAACAGAAGATGATGGGCATCATGCTTATGATCAGGATGATTCAATGCTCCAAGATAATGATATCAGCGGTAGCACTCCTAGAGCACCACCATCACGGAAGGATAAGGAGCCACAGTTTGCAGACTTTTCATCTCCATACGAGGACCTGAGAAAAGAATTCAAAGGGGCAGCTTTACAGGATGAAGAAGATGATGCACAATTACCAAGTACACCTGGAGCCAAGCAAAGGATACCAGATATGTCGATGTTACCAGACTCATCCCCATTTGATCCAACTTCATATCGAATCGACACGACTTTGTATGATTTGCCGTCAACAACCCAGACCTATATACCATCAACAGCCCAGAAGACAAAAGATCCTCAATATCTTAAAATGTTAGACAAGAATTACCGGATCCAAGCCACGCCACTTACAAACCGTAAAGAAAAGAAAATACCTGCAAATAAACCTTCATGGCGAGATAACGATTCACCGTTATCTTCACCACCGGTTGCAGCACCTCAATTACATGCTGATATATTCAGTTCGCCGATCAGACAACCATATAAGCCAAATGCACCACGAACCCCAGGCGTAAGTGTTCAAACTCCTGCGAAAGGAAAGTCAAAGGACATTTTTGCCAGATCTGTCAAGAAAGAGAAAGATGAAATTACATGGGAAAGTGACAGTGATGAGGATGCGGAGGATATTTACAAGGAACTTGGAATGAGTCCTCCAAAGACAATTCAATTTTCCTTGCCACAATCTAGATTATTGCAAACTCCTGGTGAGCCCTTCGTATAAGTTGAACCGTTAAAGAGCACAAGCTAACACATACACAGCCCGAGAAGCAAGCAAAAGAATTGTTGAAGATCTCCTGACTACCGCTGGTGCAAGCTTTGACAATACTGACGAGTTGGATAATAGTCCAAGTATAGTCGCGATGAAAGATGATTTTGATGATAGTTTTTAAGAAACTCTGAATTATGTATTAGATATCTACCGAGGTATGAAACATCAAGAAATTAATTCTCAATGTAAAATGAGAGTTCCTCAAACGCCTTTTTCTCGTATGTCTTCATGAGCATCTGGTATGGAGCCTAGACACTACCAGTATTTTGCCAACAAAAACACTCCGCCAAGCTCCTTCACCACAGAATATAGCATATTATGACCACGAATCTCAGAGCTAAATATCCCGCGTGCAAAAAAAAAAAACCGTCCATCCAAACTGCAAGATTCGACGTCAACTACTTTCACCTCAAAGCCATAATCATATATGTCTCGGCAAGTGATTGCCTTGCTAAAAACCCAGTCGAATTAGCCTTCTCTCTTCTCAAGATGTCACATTAGATCAGACTTTGGAATCAAACATACGGGTCTTATCACTCCAATGCTTGGGTGTTGAAGAGGCAGTAGACTTCGACTTGGTTTCTTCCCTCTTCTGGTGATCTTTATGAGAAAGCTTGGCTTTGAGGTTGCTGAGTGGATGTTTCAAGAGAGATATTGTGGAGGTTGTACTGTAGAGGGAGGATGTATCATTTGCGGGTGTGGAGGTACTACTCGTGTCCATAGAATCTTTTGGGGAAGATGTGGCAGTGTAGGATTTGGATGTTGAGTAGGATACGGGTTTTGCTTTGGGGGATTTTGGAGAGGCAGGGTGTAAGAGGGTGGGAGGTTTTTCCTTGGGGAAACCTAGTAATGTTAGTGGGTTTATGGGGTAGGAGGCAGAGGAGACATACGGGAATGTGGGTAAGCTGGAAATCCGGCAGGCATTTCTTTTGGATGTGATATGGTTGACGTTTGGGATTCTTTGGAGAAGACTCTTGACTAGATATATATATAGGATAGAGCTAATGTCGAGGACAATGGTATTACTCTTAAGTATGTGTATTTATTAATGTATATCTTGTATGTGAACGATGATAATAAAGATGCCTTCACATTCGATGCATACCTTCTCTATATATATACCTAGCCTCTCCCATACAAGTTATCATCCAAACACCCCAACCCATTCACCTCCAACAAAAGCAATCCAAAGAAAACAGTCATCCAACTCCGTCCCATCTCATGCAAGCTCCGCCCACTAAGCAAATTCCACAACCATACCTACACCATCAAAAATTTTCTCGAATCATGCATACATATAAAAATCTAAGACGCCGCTTAAACGCCCTGAACATGACATGGACTTCTAGGCTCCAAATAATTCCATCACTATTCCCTAAACGGCATGGCATAAGGCTTGAGTGAAGATGAAAAGTGAAGATGAAGGGGCCGGAGTTCGCTTATCCCCACATACTTCAACTCCGTGCGCACGGGCTTGGGCCATGGGCTGCCGGATGACTCAGGTTTGAGTGGTTATTCCGATGCGGTGGATGATGAATAGGTGGTACTGTACTCGGCCGAGAGTTGTTTTGAAAGCCTTGTATGTATTCGTAAGGCTTAGGTTGCTTGGTAATATTACATACAGTATTGATGTGGTGGGGAATGCGTCATTCATGATCAGATGCTTCCTATGCCATGCGGTGTTCACCTTGGAGGCCCAGAGCAGCGAGCGGTCTTGGTGCAAGTTTTGATGACTAGGTCCTTGCTTAACAGCATAACATGGTACTCTGTTGATATCATTCGCATTGATTCCAGCACTGCCGAATACACGTTCAAACACGCTCAGCAAACGGGCATTCGTCTACGCCGCGATTGATGCCAACAATCGGTATATGCAGGTACGTATACCACCATATAATTGCAATACAAAACCAGCTACGTTTTGGTACAGACGGTACAGTTGGTACATGAAACCTATTATTGTGAATTGTCGATTCTGAATATGCAACGTTTCTTGGTTGATAGTCTGTTGCCTAAGCATTAGCCCATCACTGTCGTCAGTTATTTTGTGTCAGTATCACTGCCGTCCATAATATCACATCATCAGCTAAATATAACGGCAAATGATAATCGCATAACCACCTTGATAGATAAATCTTATATCATAGAAATAAACATACATACATGCAAATTGTCTTCAAACCATCCACTCGGAATCCAGCCATCCATCACACTAGCCCAACAACAAATTTTCTTAAGCCGTCAAGACTCCTACAGCGCGCGTTTCCTCATCGCCCACTCCCAACTCCGTGCCTCATCACCACTTACACATATGAATTCCAACAGCACCCAATATAAGAGACCTCGAAAGCGAACTCCGAAGGAATATCCCGATATGAATCAAAAGAAAATACGGAGGACCCATCGAACTATAGCTATAGGTCGACATATTTGCCTCGATTGGGTTCGATATATACCCACAACCGACTAATCCCAGAGCACAAAATCCAAGATTGAAAAATATGGTTCGACATTACACAATAAGACTCATTATAATTATGCACCAGAACATGCATCTAGAATTCTATAGATAGAACGATCCACTTCCCTACAAAGGACATTATTTATCTTGCTTTAATCCTAATCCTGGTCCATCCATCTATTTACTGTACTATGTTGTGTGAATTCCACCCCGCCTGTCCCTCCATTCGAAAGAACATCCCTCCACGCCTCCACAAGAAGAGAAGTCATCACATCAACGGCTCAAAAATCAAGCCAAGCCAAGCGAAGCCTAGCCTAGCCTTGCCCAAACCCAAGCGAAAAAAAAAAAAAAGAGTCATTTAAAACCTACCATCAAAGCAACCAACCAATACAAGCACCAAGCACCACGAAGCCACGCCCAGAGGATAGAAGAGAAGAGGAAAGAAACAATCGCCTCTCACGGCAGAAGACAAGAAACACAGTATGGAGATCGCCACGGGAAACTTACTTTGTGTGAAGTCAGGGGCGGGGTGTTTCATTTCAAAAAGTTAAAAGCCCGCGGGATGATCGACTTAATTTTCGGCTCGGCTAGCAGACGACAGGGAGGGAGCCATGTCAAAGATGAGGATGTACATCTTTTGAATCTTGGCCCGCCAAGTGCAAGTGGCTTTCAAATCACCATCACCATGTTTCAGATGTACTTTGACTTTTTTTTTTTCTTTCGCATTTTCCATGTGAAGAGGAGAGGAGCCTGATGTTCAACCGTGTAGCCAAGATGCGATGGTTTTCCTCGTGCTGCTCAGATCTTTGATGGTGGAGGCTATATATGTAATCAGGTGGTGGTGTACGCGTTCGAACCCGAGTCATCGACCTTACCCTACCCTTCTCAATAGCTAAAGAAACGTTGCGAGTGCAGCTCAGACTACCTATTCCTCTATTCCTTGCGCCAATACCAAACTGAGTTCTGGGGGAGGTATATGGCTATAGGCTGAGAGGGGAGACCTCTATGGGTCAAACTACTGCATTCAATGTGGAGAAGAGGCTTCTTCTGGCTGTGCAGCATGAATAAATTTAATAGGGAACCTAGAATAAGGTCAGGAGCTAAAACATGGTGGCAAGGCAACCCTCCTCGAATCAATCACCATTTAACGGACACACGAGATAAAAAGTTGGAACGGCCTCCTGCAAACCCGTTATCGACTGTGAATGAAGTCCTCGGCGTCTTCTCAAATTCAAAGCCATGATTATCTACCTGGGTAGGTATCTACAACTACCCACGCTTTCGAGATCCAGGAATAGTAAGACAATTTTGAACACCCAGTCAGTCACCTTACCTTCTACATCATTGAATCCCGCAAAAGGTAGCCTCGAGGAGCCCTTCCATTCTCTCCTCTATACCCTACAAACCGAGCATGCTGCGCCCATGCATCTGAACCTACATATATACCTCCCTCCCCCCCCCCCCCCCCCCCCCCCCCACCCCCCCCCACCACCCCCCCCCCCCACCCCCCCCCCCCACCCCCACCCCACCCCACCCCCC
>PDUE01000802.1:0-33953 GCA_002909645.1 Monilinia polystroma
TTCTCCTTTCTCCTTTCTCCTTTCTCAATTCCTTTTCATTCGTTCTATTATCATATATACACCTAGTATCTCTCTCTCTCCCTCTCTCTTTCTCTACATACCTACCTATCTACTTGTATATATCAAATTTAACCCTCCCCTCCCAACCGAACCAACAGCCACTTGACTTCAGATTATACCTCCCTACCTCCCTACCTACTCTTCTAGACGTTTGGGAATATAAATTCCCATTCTTGCAAATCATGGATGAAGCAACAAAGCTTGTAGGAGAGCTTTCAAAGAAACTTAGTGAACTTGATCATAAAGTTGATTTATATCGAAATGATATGAAAAAGGAATACATCAAATATGAAGAAGATTTATTAAGAAACATTCCTCAGAATGTTTCCAAGAAAGTTTCAATAATCATTACCGATTCACTCAAGAATTACAAGGCTCTTTATCCATTCGCTGCCTCTAACGACGTTGTTGACTCATGCGCCATGGAAAAAGAAAAGGAACAAGAAAAAGAAAAAGAAAGAGGAAGAGAAGGAGAAGGAGAAGGAGAAGGAGAAAGAGAAAGAGAAAGAGAAAGAGAACGACAAGTAGACACAGGTACAGGCACAGGCACAGGCACAGATACAGACACTGCCACAAGCACAAGTATAAGTACAGTCACAAGCAACAACAGTTCAACTAGCAGCATCATCACCACCAGCAACAGCAACACAATCACAAGTCTAAATGCAAACTCCATTTCGAATAAAATAACAAACGGTTTTCCGAAACTAAAGTCACAATCTCAATCAAGCACCGATACCGATACCGATACCGATATCAGCCCCAATCCCAATTCCAATTCCAATATCAGTACCTCGGTTCCAATAATTCATCATAACACGAGAGAAGAAGAAGAAATTGATCGACCAAGAAGTCCACATGCGAGAGAGAAGGAATTTACTGGAGTCTTTACACCAAGTTACCTGCCACTGTTAGATTCCAACAATCGATACGAACGAAGGTCGGGTTCGAACATTCAAGTTGAGCATACACAAAAAGATACACAAATGGATACGTCGTCGTCGTCGCATGTTGATGCAAGTACAGATACTAGATCGTTAAATCCTTCCCCAGATCCACGAAGCCCTTCAATGCCTAAACGAAAAAATACCGATGAATTATCAATCACCTCCAATAGTAGTAGCGATGGACCTCGTCGTCGAAGCGCTTTACGAAGAACATCTAGCAACTCCAAGAATACAAGTCCTCGAAGGGTTCGCTTTGATGTAGAAGGAGAAGAGGTTCTACCAACATCATCACCCAAAGAACTGGAGCCAGTCCTTCCTCCTTCCTTTTCCGATGACTCAGATGACGAGGCTGGTTCTGAAATGGTCGAAGATATTGATGCGCCACCACCAAAAAGAATATCTTCTTCACAAGCATTGAGAGCTTTATCGAGAGGTCCTCCAGAGGATGATGGTACACAATGGACAACCGTAGTTGCCCCGCCAGACGGATCAGCCTCAGTTGATACTCTGACAACCGATGATCCTACGACTAATTATTTCGATTCCAAGCCGACAGCTACCACATCTCAAGATGAAAATGTTCCACCAATCTCCATACCAACCAAAACACCTCAAGTCGAGTCACAAGCCCAAGTAAAGCATATAGAAGCTTTGACGGAGGATGATACAGATGCTCTATCGGAAGATGATATGTTAGATATGCCACCTTTACGACAAATGAGAAGTCATAATAAACAATCTGCGAGCATCCTATCTCCGCGAAAGAATGAGAACCAAGAACCGACAATTTCTCCTTTGAAGATGAAATCGAGCAAACCACTTACCTTGGAGGCTTTGGAACCTACAGGAGAGGGTGATGAGAAATTAACCAACTTGACCTTTCAGGATGATGAACAAGAAGACTTGTTTTCGTTTGATGAGAACCCAGATCGCGGAAGCCGTCCTCGAGACGAAGAAGATGATTCGGATGTCGAAGCTCCTACTTCGCCCAGTATTGAAGAAAGTCTTGATAATCTCGAGCTTTCCAAATCCCCTGCCCGTCCAATTCCTAGCAGTTTCAATAACAAGAAAGCAATAGCAGCTCCAGCCCCTGCACATGGAATTGTTGGTTCTTATAAGGGTCGTTCATTCAGTATGCCTGTTGTCAATGATGAAGTACATGCCTCTGCCGCTTCAATGGGAGCCATGAATTCATTTGTTGGAAGTGTTAATGGTCGCAGTGGGCTTGATGCCAGTGATGTTTTGAGTTTCAGAGCAAGTGGAGGAGTTGGCAGTTATTCTGGAACACCAAAGAGTATGAGTGAACGAATGATGCTTGATGATTTGATGGAAGCCGAGGGAGAAACCCAAAGGAATTGAAACCTTTCAGGGCCTAGCATTTTAGGATTTTATGATCTCGAATCGAGAATTCGGAATTCGGAATTCGAAAGCAAGCATGATATTCGAACTTGAGGGGAGCATACAGTCGGACAGAGGAATGACTCATGATGTATTTATGTGTGTATTCTTTACATTTGCATATTTTTGGCGTTTTATGGATCGTCAACTTTCTACGTCATGAGAAGATGGCGAGTGGATGAAGAATTAGATGATTATTGGCATGATATGAGACATTGGGTGACGTGGAGGCAAGGCACATGTTTTGCGCTCTCGCATAGGCTCGATTTGACTGCTCGATACATGGATTGGAGAATTGTGTCTTGATGCATGGGGTAGGCATAATTTGCGCATAGGGTTATTGAAAATGTATGGATGAAGCAAATTGGGGGGGGAGGGGGAGAGCGAAGAATGAAGTGAAATGGAGATTGTTGAAATAAGATGGTTGAAATAAGATGACTGAAATAAGATGGTTGATACGATTGACACGAAATGCGAATGCGCACGGGATGGATGATGAATGGATTGTATATGATGACATTAACTATACGATAGGTGGGTATTTCCCTCCCACTTACCTATGCCAGTTTTACGTATAATACATATACTCATCTATTCAAAACTGTGGACTCTCCAGTACAGTGCATGGTGTTGTATGCTCCTGTGAATCAGATGTTTCTGGGATACCGTGGTATCTATATCTGCGGGGCAATCTTACCTTACCTCTTTTCAATAGAAACGCGTATTTAATCCTGGTATGTGCACGCGTGCAAATAGCTGGTTGGATGTTGGGACCCTCTCCCACTTCTGGAACTTTCTCAATGTAGAGTCTTCTTCGTTCTTGGTTAAGGGAAGGGTTTGTATCGTGTTTGTATTTGCGTTGATGTATTACGTGCCATGTGCCATGTGCTATGTGTCTTATATTAGAGGTATATACTCGGCAAGCTGAGTGGTCAATAGTTGGGTAAAATGGGCGTGTGGATGGTGGGTTTTGAGTGTTTGGTGTTTTGGGTTTGGTTTTGGTTTGGATGGTATAGGATAGGTTAGGGGGTTAGAGGGTGGAAGGATGGGGGATGTTGGGGTAGGGCTTAGGTGGTTGATGGGGGTGGGAGGAGAAGGATGGGATGGGGGGAAGTAGATGGATGGGGTGGGATGGATGAGGGAGAGATTGGGATGGGATGGGATGGGATGGGATGGATGAGAGTAGATATTTGGGTGTGAGATGGGAAGAAACGGAAGAAGCAACGAGAAATATATCAGTAATAGAGTATATAGCTGAATATACTTGGATACAGATGATTGATAATATATGTTTCACAACAACATATAGAAATCATTTGACCAACCACTAGAATCCGGAATGTGTTTATGTATAGATGGGAGATAGATGAGTTTAGGGAATGGTATGGTATGGTATGCTAGATCTAAGGAGATGTTGGACTTGACTTGTTCTTAATCCCTCACACCGCTGTATCTGTCTATTGCGGGGGATATTAGGCTTGATGGTCCCGTTGATGCTTGATGTTAATGTATTGTATTGTACATCGTATACCGTATATCGTATATTGTGTATATAACATGGGTACTAAACAGTTGATTCTTATATAATGGGTATTTCGGGCTTGGGGGATCTGGGGTATTTTGGGGTTGGGACTGGGGTTGGGTGAGAGATGAGGTGTACAATGGGAGATAGATACAAGGGAGAGGGGAAAGATATCGTGCGGAGATTTGGTGTGTAGGTACTCTATGTACTTATTAGAGGTAGGTAGTTATTTTTGGAGATGAGGGAGAATGCTAACGTTAGGCGAGAGTACCAGTATTCTGGTTTATTTTGGGTTATGATAAAGCATGATCGGTATATGATAGGTAAAGAAACAAGGGATAAGATCTCGGGATTTAGGAGAAAGATTCATTTCATGCGAATTTTGTATTTGTATTACTACAGTAGAGTACATGAACACCTCTACTCCAAAGATCTGATTCTGTTGTTCTGATGCTCATTATGAGTCGAGATGGTACGAGATGATATGAGATGGTATATTATGGTGCAACATGGTATGATATGGCTGGTATGGATTTTATCTATCGTTTATATGGAGAACTTGCGGATGTGAATATAGTTCTATATCATATAGAGTATCTACATGGAATATTACATGAATTGGACTTGAAATGATTGAAGATCATAATCTTCGCATGACTCAAAATGAGACATGTTCTACTGTAGATTTTCAACTTGATATTCTCCTGGTACGAATATTCTTCTTCCTTTTTCTGATTGTGTTTTTGGTATCTTTGTATTATGTTTGTATTCAGTAGATATACTATTTGACGCAGAGCAAAATCGTAATCATATATTTATATGAATAACGTAAAAGGTATAAGCAATATACGCAAATATATATATATATATACATGTCATCGGTGTATACCGTTCATTCTTCTTAATATATATGTATTTGCATGACTTTGTATTATTTTAAAAGGTGTTGAGTAATTATATTCTATTCGAGATGCTGTTGATGGCGATGATCATAGAGTTTAAGTAGTCAATCGATTTGTAGCTTTACTTTATAGATATCGGTATGCATGTCGACGTTAATAGGTACTATAAAAATTAATATATGAGATAAACCTTGCAGTGAAAAGTTTATTATTATGTACCTTTGAAAGGTTGATTTGAAGATTCCATAGTAGTAAAAGTAGAAGGCTTGTAAAATATATATCATTGGTCAATGATGCCCCTGTTAACTAACCGAGTCTGTTTGCAACATTTTAGGGGAAGGTAATATATTTTAATAACACTTGATACAGTGCAGTACGGAATATACCTGTATTTCTATGCCTCCGAAAATTATCTTGTGCATTGCATTAATTTAAAAACACTGTACCATACTGCAAACTCTAACCAATCAAGCCTGTATAGTTCCGAACAACTTTCGTTTCCGTTACTGTTTTTGTACATGGAAAACGGTGCATCAACGGCATGTCACCGGCACTCCCTCGATTCGATAAATAACCGCTTCACTCTTAAATATATATCTGGACTTACTCTCCACATGATGACTACTTACAATGAACATAAGGTTAAACGACAAAGAAAACTTAATCGCTCAGGGTTGAACGTGCAGATATGCCTCAAACTTCTCCAGCGAAGTGTATAACTCATCCAATCATGCTGTTGGTCAGAAAATGTCTTGCCCTGGATAACAAATGGAAGGGGTTGGTTCAAAAGCTGATGGCTCAGAGGCTCGGACGAAGAAAAGACATTTGAAATGGATCACGGATGTGGTTGTTTCCTTCTTATATATGGGGAAGTAAGAAGTACCTAGGAACCTATGAGAATCTGTGTGAGGCTTGCATCGGGCCAAATAGGGTCATGGAAATCTACGCATTTATCTTCGATAGGTGTATGACGTCTCTTCATTTTATTTGCTGATCTTTGGGAGTGGCGGATTGAGGAAAGGGAAGTGAAGCTTTTCAGAGGGAGCGGTATATATTAGCTTTCATGTCATCTCAGCAGCTAGAGCTCCTATTGAGTTTTCACTTATCTCTTTTTTTTTCTTGGAAGCTTTAGTTTGAAAGTTTCGACTGACCTGTGTTATACTCTTACGTCGTGTTTCAGCATATATTGATTGTGGGTGTATTTGATTTGCTGGAGCTAAGGATATACACATTCCTAAGAAACCACACTCCGGGTGCTGGCTATAGATAGTTACTGGTCGATAGACTCTAGTAATTATCCTTCTTTCCTGTCACGCAAAATTTAGAGTCGAACTACACAATATCGTTCACGATGTCGCCAACACTCTTTGATAATAGCAAATACACTACGATATCACCACTCTTCCTAAGTACTTCAGCATTCCTCCTCATCACCTATGTGGTTCGAGCTATACTTAATCGACCCTCAAAGATGGATTTTCCAACAGTTGGTGGTGCCAATGATGGCGATTGTAGAGCTGCATTGATTGAAGGATCCGCTAAAGTAAGAAGCTCCGTATCAAGCATGAATACAATACATGTTACTTCTCGTTTTCTCCTAGTACTTGTATTATGAAATAGACAGATGCGAAAAACAGAGGAAACCCCCCCCCCTTTTTTGGCACAAAATCAATTGACTCGTAAGGACCTTTCTCATTGCTCTTCTCATACACCCTCTTGATTGGTCGGGTTAACTTGGATCACAAATATGGTTACTAACTGAAATACAGTATCATTCGCGGCAATTCATACAACAACCATGGCAAGCACTCACGCACTATTTGATCTCATCTCTCATCCAGAATACATAGCGCCTCTCCACAAAGAAATTGAGCAAGTGATTACAGAAGATGGGTATGGCATTGATGGAAGCGGGAAGAAGAATTTGAAAAATCAGTCCTTTACAAAATTGAAGAAATTGGATAGTTTCTTTCTTGAAGGAAAGTCAAAGGTTTAATCATTCGGGCTTAGGTATGTTTATTCCTTTCTTCTATCTTTCTAATTCAACTCTAGATACTAACAAACTCCCGGTCTCAAACCTTCGCCTAACTACTTCCCCTCTTCACCTCTCCACTGGCCATACCATCCCCGCCAGCGTCCGTATCGGCTGCAATCTTTATCAAATCAACACATATCCAAAGTTATTTCCAATTCCTGATCCTCCCTCCACAGCCCCCTCATTAAATTCACCATCCACATTCTCTCCATTTCGCTGGTCATCGCTCCGCTCCATTCTCATGCCTCTCATCTCACAGCCTCTGCACCCATCAATAATTCATTTCGTACGTATCCCCTACCAAACGAAAGCCCTCACGCCCCTCCCACTACTCATGGGCAGAAAGTAATCACTCGTACATTCCACATCACATACATCCGTATTATGCAACACCAACTCTAACCCCCCAATAACCCCCCTAACACACAAATACAATTCTGCCCATGCTAAATTGATCCCCAAACATTGACGTGATCCTTTACTGAAACTTACAATGTACTTGGATAGGGATGGGTTTTCGAGGAAGCGAGTCGGAGAAAAAATGGTTGGTGAGGGAAATATGTGTGGATCGAGATGTTGGAGTAGAGACGACATTGATACTGCGGTCTGCGTGGGTTAGAGTAGTCCGTTCTACTGGGGATTCAGAGGAGAAGAGGGAAATTGATAAAGGGGACACGAGCGAATTAAATAAAAAAATGGCATACCCCAGGAGGAATCTCCCACTCGTTAAACATCAACGGTTGATCAGGAGAGATTCTCTGCAAATGCGCCACAACACCGAAACTTAATCTCAACCCTTCTTGAATTACAGCCGTCAAATAGGGCAATTGTTCCAATTCCTTCAACCCACTTTTCCCCTTCATTTCAGCAAGGAGTTCCGATAAAATATCAGGGTTAGCGAGAACATGATAGGTGATGACGGATAATGTCCAGGCTGTAGTTTCTGTACCGGCTCCTATGACTGTTTGTCCTTCTTGCCAGAGACGCTCTACAGATTTCTCATTCGAGGGGAGATCACTGGAGAGAATTTCGTGGAAGATGGTCGGATGAAAAGAGCATTCGTGATCAGTGTTTTTTCCATTGATAATGGCACCTATTTGTGCTTGTAATCCCTATGAATATCCAATATTAATACCATTCAACATTAAATAGTGAATAAGCAGCACTCACCATTTGAAACTCTACGACACTAACGAACTTTGGATCAAGATACTTTATAGCCCATAACGGCATACTCTGCATCAAAGGCAATATCCAAGGGAAAACCTTTGTAACATGTGATATTTTGCTAACATTATGAATCGCAACCTGAAGATCCGTTTGAAAATCCTCAGAATTTTCCACATAATTATTTGATTTCCCCAACGCATATTCAGATATTACATCATTAGTAAAGCATGAGAAAGCTAAGGAGAGATTAACCTCTTTCTTGGTATCTCTATATGAACAGAGCTTGAGAACAAGTGAGTCTACATGTTTCTGTATCATGGGTTCGAGACGAACTACACTGGCTTTTGAAAAGTAACGGTTCATTATTCCTCGACGGAGACGGTGATGATCGTGAGATACGGTACCGATCATTGATTCGGAGTTACCAAATTGCTTCGTGAAGTAAAGATACTTGTCGCGTTTTTTTCCGCCGGCAACGTATAGTTCATCGTAATAGTCTGGATCATTTATATGAAGTTCCCACGGATTGATACGAATTATTGGACCTCGAAAAGAGTCAAGATTGTATGATTAGAATAGGAAGAAGACTAACCATATTCATCGTGTAGCTTTCTAATCTTGAAAGTGTATTGTCCTCCCAAGATGATTTCATGGTATATTTCATATAACATGGAAATAGCAGCCAATTTTGGCCCAGGGAACTTGGCAATTGGACTGAAGTAAAGACGCCATATTATCCCATATGCTGCATAGAAAAATATGGCGACAATTGGAACTATTATCGAATGCATTGTTTTCAATAACGACTCCCTCTAATACGTATGAACACTGAGCAGTATCATCCAAAGAAAAACCGGCTTTGTGAGTATAAGAACCCAATAGATGGGGATCTGAAGGCAGATACTCCATCTGCTTTGATAATATCTTCAACTAATCAAGGCATGCAACGCGATTGGGTAATCCTGAATCTCCTTGCATCAGCGTACGAGGAACGATAAAAACCGCACATGTATGCATTGCTGGAATTGACAACGTCGTGCATTGCCCGACTTGATCGAGTTTACAGGTACCCCTCGATATAACGGCAAAAAATCATCCATCGGTTTTTATTCATTCCTTGTCTACGTAATCCAATACAGTGACGGATTCTCTCGGGCTTGAGGTACAAAAGGGAAAGTAGCCCGGCGTGAGAGGGTGGAGGTAGACAGCCATGACACTTTTGGTAAGCGGGGACTTTTTCTACAGCTGCAGTGTTGTCCCATTTCCATGTTACGGGTACCACAACAACAGTCCATACTACTGGTTTCCTCCAATCATAAGATACCAAAAGCTGCACACATCGGCAATTAGAAGCCCATTTACCCATTTGCCCATCTCCTGATCAATGAATACTATAAAAACCGCCAGCCTAAACTAACCTTTGACCCGAATCCCAGATATCATCATGAAGGTTTAGACACTTGTACGGAGTATGCCACAAGCATGTGTAACCAGCTCGTGATCGGTCATTGGGGGATAAATACAATTCACTATTCGACGAATGATAGTTCTTTCATAGGATATCTCTCTATTCTATGTCTCAAGACCCCAGATGTGTGCCTGTAATGCAATGCTATGCGCCCTCAAGCCCAAGTTAACTTTATGAAAACTCCAAGACCCAAGCCCAGTCAAATCATCTGCGTATCATATTCAAATATACAGCAGGGTAGCTCTTCCAGCACCAAGCAATCAAATTAAATTCAATAAGTTTTCTTAGGCAGATACTTAATCCCTCTCCTGGGACAAGTACCGCGTCCAGATTTCCCAGCCGGAGCAGTAGCCACAAACTCCCCCAACTGCAAACTCCCTTTGACATTGAAACTATACCACGCCTGGTTTAACCTCCCATATCGACAACCGAGCACAACCTCGCTCCCCGTAACAGCGGTCAATGCCGCCTGAATCTGGCTTTCCGTATAGGTAGCCGTATAACTTGGTACAATTCCTGCTTTCTCAAGAGCTTTATAGGTATCTAATTGTTTGAATAATCCCACGGCCCTTGTAAAGAAATCGATAACTTCATCACCGGCTTCGTATTTATCGCCGTAACAGGATGGTGCGAGTGTGTTTACACATGTTCCATGTTTATTCATCTCGTGTTCCCAAAACGTTTCCGCGGAACCTCGGTTGGGAAGCCAGTATTTGTTCATGTCTGCAAGGAGATCGGTTTGAGATGCGGCGGTGAGGATGGAGGTTATGTTATAGTATCTGGGAGTTTCATGACAGTAGGTTGGATAGGAGCCATCGCAAAGATCCGGCCTGTAAGATTTGATAAGCTTGGAACCATATGACTGCTAATGACAGATGGACGAACCATAAACCATGAAGAGTCCAACTATCAACAGGACCTATTGCAGGACTGTAGTCCCAAAATTGAGTCTGAAGAAGCTGGCCCCCGGGATAGATGAAGCAGCAAGAATCAGGAGCTGTTGTACTGTTGTGGCAGGAGAGGGGAGAATTCGATGGGCAAGAAGGCGCATTTCCAAAGGGTATATAGGGTCTAGGGGTTGTAGTATCCGGTAAAGATGATGGATTGCTGATTATCGGTACCTGGGATAAGAGACCCCCTGCAAATGACACGAATTTACGGATAGATGAGACGGATGAGGTTGTGTTGGATGGCATGATGGAGTGTGAGTCGTGAGCTTTGGGCTGTGAACAGTAGTGTTGATTAAAAGGAAGAGAAGACGGATGAATATATCTAATTGATAAGCCAAGAGGAATGAATGGATGGATGAAGAGGAAGAGAGAAAGAGAGGAAGAAAGAAACCAAACATTATATGACTACTGACAAGGGACCCTTTGAGCTTTCATGAAGAAGCTCAACGCAGATAATAACTAGGCGAGCTACGTAATATGCTAAATTAGAGTTATCACTAAGGGTTTAATAGGTCTAGTCACAGGATGGATAGGGAGGGAATAGGGTATCGAACACTATCAACAGGGGATCAACAGGCATAGATAAGTCCTGATAAGCCTGTAAGGGTACCATGTGATAAGATTAAGCCCCTGTTGATCCATTCATCAATGCCCATGTGCCCCTGAATGTCTCACAACAGACCTACTAGGTAACGTAACTAGATACCTACTGAGTTGTACACAGTATGTGGTCAAGTACAACAGCAACAGCAACAGCAACAACAGATACTCGGTGTGGTGCATGGAATTACTGTACTATACTGTATGTATATGTATGAACTTGACTGGCATCATGACTAGATAGATACCCAGATACTCGGGTATATCTTTTACTTTGATAAAAGTACATCTCTTCTCAATTCAAACATAGATGTAGCACATCTCTCCATTCAATCCCCCAAGAGTACTCATCAAATCTCTCAATGGCACAGGCCCCGCATTATATCCAATATCTTGTAGGTCTTCCAACGTGGTGTTTCTGCTAGGAGGATTATTACCAAAGGTAATCGTTCCTGAGATGGCATTCTGTCTGTTGGCCAGATCCTGGATTTGCCATATCCACCAGACCCTATCAATCATACCGTGGTGAAGATAGAAAGCTGGGTCACCAGAGGATGCGAAGAAGTCCTGCGTGCATTGATTAGTACGGTGAATCCTAAAGGGGAATATGTAGTTGTCGCTGGAGAAATAAGGTCGCTTACACCGCCAGGATCACCACCAACTGTGTAATGTCCTCCTGTATGAACACCCCATTCCCCTGCGCTAAATATACCTTGCATGACAGTCTCGAACCAATATATATCTGCATTTGAAGGGTTCGTTATGAGGTCGTAAGTATAGTTTGTTTTCGTAACAGCAGCGCTATGAACATTGACATCGCGGCGTAAACATCGTGGATTGTAGCCAAACCCGTCGGCCCGTGGGTTTAATCGCGTGCCTGAGATAGTTCCGGCGACTGGGCCAAGATTAACAGTCATACTACGAGATAACTTAGTATGTTAACAACGCAATGAGGGGCTTCATACTTTTTGAAGGGTCCCGTGGTTACACATCCGCCACCTACGCCGGGTGGAATAACATTGAATGGAGCTGGCGCACCGTCTATTGGCACACCAGTATGGTTGTAGTACAAGCCATTGCCACTCATACTTGTTGGGCTTCCATCAAACAGCGGGGAATGTATAGGGTCATCAGCATATTTGCCCCAATTCCAATACTGAAGTTGGGTTAATAATGAGGTTGTCAGAAAGGTCAAAGAATAGAATACAAAACGATTCGAAATTTCTGGTCTGTATGAAATTTGGAAGTAATGGAAGATGGGTGACTTCAAAACTCACAGGTTGATATCCTTTGTATCCACATTCTTCACGGAGTGCTTTTTCATACGTATGAACGTAGTATCTATGCCAGCCCAGGAAGTTCCCCTATGCTATCAGATCAGATCACAACATGACTGGCATAGCTTGCACCTACCGTGGAATGAATGATAAGACTCTGATTTATATGCGAGGCAACAAAATCATCAAAGCGACTTCGAGCACCCGGGACTACTTCAGAAGGTGTGATAGTGTTCTTAGACTGTAGACAGAGTACAGCATTTGTATACGCAATTCGATCCGCCCCAGAGAGGTCACTCCTGCGAAAGATTAGACCTTAAACTACGGTACTATCAAGCTTAACCTACCATTCACGGCGCTTTATGGCATTATTAATCGTACAAGTGTTGTTTGGATCGTGTTTCGCTTGATATTCTGCAAGTTTTGCGAGGCCTTGGGTTGACAGTATATCTACTGCATCCGGAGAGTGTGACGGATACGAAGCTGCTTCAGTGACACCAAGATATGATTGAAGAAGGAGAAGAATTGAGGAAGCGCCAAGAGAGAGGAAGTTCATCTTGACAAAGTGTAACACTAGCAAAACTGCTTAGAAAATGCCCCAGTGCCATTGAGCACAACTAAGACTTTATATCTCGTTCCCCTTTCTCGTCTGACACATCTAGAAGAGCGATGGGCAGTGCAAAGCGACTTTGAAGTTTTAGGATTAGCCATAGATATCTCTCCTTTCGGCTCTTGGAGTCAAGAATGCAAAGCTTCCGGGAAGGTAGACGATCACTTTAAACGTTCTTAGCAAATAGGACCAAATAATTATGTTATGGATTGACTTCGTGAACCGCATTTATGCATATACAAACAAGCATCAGAAGTTTAATAGCTGGTGTCAAATTATTGATATCGCTTGAGGCGCCATAAGCTCTAAAGCTTCAACATTTCTCCTCAATACCTCTCGAGTTTATTGGCTGAAGCAAGTCACTTGGATTGCTTACGCTGTTCAACGATCCATGCAATGAACAGTCAACACATACATGTCAGCAATGATATTTCACCTCAACAGTATTTGATATCATTGTCTTGTCCTTAAAATTTGGCTATCTAAGTTGGTATATATATATATTTGAATACGCTCTCGTTAAAATAAATCTATCGAGGCGATTGGCATCCTTGGTAAAGTTAGTGCTACCTCAGGTTGAGTACTAGCCCACCAAAATAGACTTAATAATATCAATGAGCCGAAACTCAAACCTATTACACAAGCGCCATGTATATAAATCATGAATCTACTTAACCGGCAGTCTTCCTACATTCATATAAGCACAGTCAGAGTTGGATCAAGGGAGTTGATAGTGGGATGAGAGATGACAATTCTGCATGGAATCCCTACATCAGTAGCATCGAACTCTCCTCTCGGAACGACCCATGCCTTGACTAGTTCAGTATCATCTATATTCTTGGTTATATGTCGAAAGTGTCAGGTCGGTAGCAGAGTTGGTCGGCAGAAAATTCAATCGACAAACGAAGTTTACACAAGGATTTCGGAGTTCGAATAAGTGGTGTATGTATAAGTAGGTAGGTAGGTAGGTAAGTAAGTAGGTATGTCTTTCATCTTAACCAATATAAACAATGAATTACTATCACATATAGGGAAAAATGATGAGATGATCCAAGTCATAGGCGACGCATGACCTGACCTTAGTAAGCATTCGATATATTTAATATCTGCTCCATATTATTTGCTTCGAATTGCCTATGCCCATCCACCAATCATATCATTCTGCCTCCTATAAATGCTTCTTTGCTTTTGGAAGGCGGTGAAAATAATTTGATATCAAATGTATTGGTCTACCATATGCATAACGATCTCATAATAATAAGACGAGTTTTGATGGCTACGGCATGAACTCACTATTCTTGCCATGGAATTTCTCGTGGCACCTCGATCATTGGGAGTCCATATGAAGAAAATATCAGTACGACCATTTGCACAATTTCCAGTATGCTGAGCTCTCTCTTCCGTATGTCTGATCAAGCTAATGTGCAACCGCCTCTACTGTAGTTTTGTAAAGCTTTCTCAAGCTGCATGGTTACCAAAAATTTCAACTTATTGTTGTTTAACTCCATTCATCCGAACCCACTGGTTCGCAAGTCATGTCTGTTGAAGGACAGCCCCTCGAGTGGCTTCCGTCCTTTCTTCTCATCTACCTCGCTAGCACGTGGTACTAAACATCTTGATCACCAATCAGGAAGGTTGAGCAAGCGGGGACAGCAGGAGAAGGTTTTTAAAAGTAAACTTCAAAATCAACATTCACAACGTACTCGAGATGATTACCAATACATTGATTCCGCTCCGCCCCGAAGACATCGCAACCCCAGGTCAAGCTACCCATTAGCGGTGCTCATCGCTGTAGGATGTACATACATCACCCTCAGCTACAACCGCTCACCATTCATTCAATTTCCTCTTCCAGATTGGGTCCCTAAATTCACACCAAGCTACCTCGAGAAAAACTTCATTCTTTCCCAACAAAACATAGACGAAGGACGAATTCACACTCTGATTACCAATAGCTTCATGCACGCAAATTACCCCCATCTTTTCATGAATATGTTTGGTCTTTCATACTTGGCACCGCTAGTGAATCCTCTTACCTTTGTGACCGTCTGGGCTGGCGCTGGTATTACATGTTCCCTAGCCTCTCTGTACATATGGAAACATGGTTTTCCTTTCGATCACACCCCCAAGTCTTCGAATATTGTACATCAGGGTTGTGGTGCATCTGGTAGTATACTCGGACTAATTGCAATGACCGCGATCAAATATCCGAGCTTATCCTGGCAGCTCATGTTTATACCTATATATTTCCCAGGATGGCTGTTGGTAGGAGGTGAGGCTATCTATAGTATCCTAGCACTCAAATATGGGTGGCAGCCCTATATTGGTCATGCGGGGCATCTTGGAGGCACGGCGTTTGGATTCCTGGCCGGTATATTGAGTATGAGATTCGGCTTGAGAAGGATTTGATGCTATCCTCGTGAAAGGTTTTGAAAGGGTATTGGTGGGTTAAGTTGCTACATGAATTACAACGCCATTTTTCAATTCTGATTTACACTCTTTGCCTTCACTACCAAGTCTTAAGTCATTTATTTTAACTATGTTGTCTGGTTATGCATTATACACCATACACCATACACTGATACCTTTGTGTCTTCGTATTTCAACTCCAACTCGTACAATCAAACTCGATTATCCAATCCAAATGCCTAGACCCCAATATTGAACAAACATCAGATGTTCTAAGATTTTCGGGTCTCTTCAACAGTACCGCCAATTACTCTTCCCTTGACTTTATCCTCCCCTGCATCTAACTTTGCATTCTTAATCATCAAAGACAAGAAGACAACCGGTACACTCACACAGAGTGCCACAACAAGTAATTTATGCATAGTCTCCTGGTATGCCCTATTAATCGCCATTCTTTCCAGAGTTCCCATAGGATAAGCGAGAGCATTGTTAATACTATTATAGACAGCCTCACTGTCAAGAGTTGTAGAGTACTCGGCCAATTTCTTGGGAATATCATGACCCCATATAACACCAGCAATGGCACTTCCAACCGCACCGCCCATTTCTACACAAGTCATATAAACAGCTGTTGCAACCGCCACATTCTGGTGGCTGGGTACGGAAGCTTGGACGGCGAGTTGAGCAGGGACGTTGAGCATTCCTCCACCAATACCGACGGCAATTTGCGTGCCGATGATCTGAGCAATAGATGAATTTTCCTGACGGTAATAATACATGAGACCGATTCCCACCAGGTAGATGAGAGCGCCTGCAACAATGTACGGTTTGCAATATTTGGTATATTTGATGAGGAATGATACGGCAACTGCTGAGATGGTTGCCGTGAATGAAAATACTTGTGTTACATGACCGGCAGCGGGAATAGAGAGATCTTGGACGACGAGAAGGTAGGAATAGAAGTATGGTTGGACTGAGAGGAAGAATGCCACTAAGAGAGGTTAATAAGAAGGCAATATAAACGCTAAATGAAACTCACTGAAGTAGAAGAATCCAATACCACATGCTGCGCAGAACGTGCGGGATTTCAGGAGATCAAGGGGAATGAGGGGGTGAGGTGCAAGTTTCTTGAGGGATTCCCATACAGGGAATATCATAAGGCAGACAACTCCGAGAACCATCATTATGATGATAACTGGACTAGACCATCCATTTGAGGCTTTGGATGCAATGGTAAGTGGGATCAAGATAAGGGCAAAAGCAGCACTTAACAAAATCATGCCGCCGATATCCAAATCATTCCACAATGTTTTTATGATTGAGATGGGGCCTAACCCTTGCAGAGGTGATGCGGCGGTAAGTCCTGCCCTCTTTGCCTTTCTATTGTTCAGAAATAGAGACAATGCCAATGGCAAGAATACAGCCGGTAAGATAATACACCAAAGACCATAACCCCATCTCCATGTTGTATTTTTCAATATCTTGTCTGCAATGGGTGCACCAATCCACACAGTGACCATAAATGGAACTTGTGGTAGGGTGGAGAATAAAGCACGGTTGGAAAGATCAGTGGTATCGGCAACAAAGATCTGTTGAAGTATTTGAAGGCTGGTAGAGCCTGCTGCATAGAATATTTGAGCTGCAGCAAAGGTTTGGACGTTGCTTGAAGTGGCCATTGTAACACCGCCGAGCACTGCGAGGAGAATTGAGACAGAAAAGGCCTCGAGTCGACCAAATACATCGGCGTATTTTGCCATGGGGGCTTTAATGACAGCTACAGTACCTTAAATCAGTACAAAATGTTTGAATTTAAAATTACGGTAACTACATACCATTGACAACATTTTGAACTACCAACACTGTTGAAATTAAAGAGTGGTTGTTGAATGAGCTTGTAGCAAAAACACCAAGTGAGGCGACCACTTGTCCTTCGAATGATGTAGTGAAAGCTATAAGGAATATACTAAGATTCGCATCAGTATAGTGTGATTCTCTGATATCATCTTATTATATGTACCCGATATATGCAATAACTAAAGACCATGCTGTCCAGGTCATTGAGACCGCCTCAATGTTTTGCACGCCAGCTTGAGTGGCATTCGCATCTTCATTGTTGGCAGTTTCCACCTCTTTTTCATTCGGATCTGGTGAATTTCCCCCGGCCCAAGCTTCGGTTTGAACCACAAAATCCTGTGTCTTTGGTATTTTTGTGGAAGACTCCTCGGAGTCAGCGGTGGTGCTCTGCATTTCTAACGTTGCTGGAAGTTGCGAGTACGATTATGATGTCGGTGAAAGACCTGAAATTAAAAGATGTGAAAGATTTAATGGAGGTAACGAACCCTTCTATATACTTGAGAAGTCGTCTTAGTGTGAACTACACAAATATCTAGACTTTAATTTATCTGATGTCACATCACCGTTAGAATTCTGGGGGGCGTCATTAGTGGCAACACCGTCGCAACCCTAATCCAGCACCTTTGGCTAGAGCCATGTTCTATGCCTATATCGGGGATGGGCAGAACCACTGGTAACTATTTGAGGAAAAGTAATGAGCGTAGTATGGTAGAGTAGGTATCTTTATGATTATATATTTCTGTTGGCTGAACAAAATCTGATCATGAATGCAAATCGTACCGTGTCCCGAAAGAGAGTTGTACTAGCTTCGTTGAGTCAAGACCATCAATACTTCAATACAAACCCAAAAATAATATTTTGACATGATGTCTGTACTTGGCTAATTGTATCAAACCTGTTAACAAGATAATCTAGTTATTATGAGAGCTGATTGTGGGGTAGTGTGCTAACCCTTTCGCTGCCCCAACCACGGTCACCTACAATCCCTCAAATTCTTTACATTTCAAGGAAACCCATTAAGGGGTTTTGACACCTTCAGTAGGTCTGAAATTGAATATATCGTTTAACTTTCCAAAATCCGAATCATCAGAGAGAAGATCAGCTCTTACTTCCAGAGGCTGACGTTCATGATTCATGAAAAAATTTCCTCGGCTAAGAGGTAGTTTGGAACGAAGTGTATGATCAGGGTACCATTGTGCCTATGGGTTTTCTTGTTAGTTTCCAGCACGCTAGTTTTAAGCCAGTATGATTCATTAAATGAATTGAAACAGCCATGTGTATAATGATCAATGGGGTCAGAACAAACCTGGTATCCTAAAGCAATCATCATTCGGTAATCTTCCCCTTCATTAGGCATACCGGCATGCCATGTCCTCAAATCTCTCAACATTACATCTCCTTTCTCACAGACAGGTTGAACTGGTGGTCTCACTCTTCTTCGTTCTTCTACAATATTATGTTTAACATCGCAGGTAGGGTCACCAACAACGAGTTTGGAATTGGCAAGCTTGGATTCTGAGGTAGCTGAGATCTGATCAGCTCCTGAACTATGGGCATGTGACCCTAGCCAAAATTCAGTAGAACCAGTAGAGACATTAAATGGGCATAGAGGTATATTCGCTATGACATAGAAAGGACATTGGGGGTGGTTGAATGTTATATCTTTATGAATCGGTTGCCGTAGACCATGAGTCTTAGGTAGAGCATTATTGCCCCCTCACGAAATTCCAGATTGGCTTATAACCAAGATAACTGAGAATTGTAAGTCTCTGTAACCGCAAGCTAATGTGCAAATTGGGCATACGCATTCATGATTTGTATAACGAATGGATTAAAGAATACATCGTTATGGAGGTATTCTTCATGAGATAATGGTGGCGCTTGAAGGATGTTTGCTACAAGAAAACACAAGTGTCAAAATGGTAATATGTTTACTTGAACCAGGATATCGGAGGTATCAAAGTACAATCAACGCCCTGGTTGAATGGTTTCGTTCCGTTCTTCACCAACTCATCTGCTTCCTTGCTCATGTACGAATTGATTTGATCAATATGATTGACATCGATAATAGATTTAAGGACAACAAAGCCATCTTGATGCAATGCTTCGAGAGCCGCTTGTAGGTTTGGGGTATCGTAAAACGTTGTTTTTAGTTCATCGACTGTAGCTCTAATAGTGCGTGGGGCATCTTTAACTTCCCCATTTGTAGTAGTCATATTTTTGGAATATGGTACCGACTCGAGACGGTGTAGAATTCTGTCCTTTATCTGGGTCAAAGGATCTATTTCCCCTCAGTTGGTGGCGAAAATTCTCTCGGCAACGCATCTCAAGCCCTATCTTGAGTCGTATCTTATATGTCCTGATATTTCCAACGCGACAATCATACCTCGTACTCACAACGCGTTCATGTCATTCGATAGAGTAAGATTCGGTCATGTCCGGCCTATCAAACTGATAAGCTATCCTTGAGGCAGATCATTGAGGGAGCCTGGAGGCCGAGATAATAGATATGCATTCAATTGAGGGAGTTTATCGTGTGGTTATGCACTTGTATATGTGGTATTATACCTCAATCAGCCGATGTGCCGATACTGATCTAACTGGGTTAAGAAAAGGGTCCGAAAAAAGTTCTTGACCGTTTGATAACAGCAATCCATTCAGATAGTAGTAGACCGACCAGTGTCCATCAAATAGACTCAAGCCAGCCAGGCCAGCCAGTCCTGGTCAATCATGGTCAGTCCTTGTTAGTCCTAGTCGTGCCCTAGTCATCGTGTCCTCGTCGTGTCCTACTCCGTGCTCATGTCCTAGTCGCGTCTAGATATCACTTCAAAGTGGAGTTAGATCCGATGTTCATTCGGTACACAGGGTAGGTAGGGGGAGGGGGTTACTTGAAAAATGTTGCTAAGATGATTGGTAGTACGCACCAAATTTGTGGATTTCTCTTTTTCTATTTCTCGAACAAAAATTGGAAAAGCTCTTCCTTCCCTCTTCTTCCTCTTCTGTCTTCTTGCAAAGGAGGACAGCAAGTTGAGTATGATATCTTTACCTCAATCAACATTTTATTTGATGTAAATAAAGATTCAAGACTGACATAGTCTGCGTTGTTGTCACTTGTTGATATCCGTATCTTTTGGAAAAAGAGTACAGTACTACAGTTACTGACTGTATCAATTGGATTGGAATATTATCCGAGATGTCCCCCGCCATGCACACTGCGACTCTTAAAGCTCAATTTGCGGAAAAGATTGAAGCTACCAAGAATGCCTTCAAGAGTCGTCAAGGTTTCATGGACTTGGTAACTGTTCAAGATACTGCACTCGATCAACATGGCCATCCAGGCTCAGATGGAAGATGGTCCAATGAAGATCTGTAAGTCCAGTCCAGTCCAACGTTATTGTTGCTCAATTGGAGTTTTCATGCTGGATTGGCACACACGGCGAATGATTCAGCTACTAAACTCGTTCCTGTAGTGATCCAACACCTCCTGAGAAACGGACGTGGCGTTGGTGGAATTTCGTCTCCTTTTACCTTGGACTCTCCTTCGGTAATTGGACCTTGGGCTCGACTATGGTAGGAATTGGACTCAATTGGTGGCAGGCTATCATTGTCATCTTTGTTTCTCAGATGATAAGCTCAATCGCTATGTACTTCAATAGTAGATGCGCTTCAGTCTATCATATCGGATATCCTGTGGTAGCTAGGAGTGTTTTCGGAATGTATGGATCATACTACTTCGTTGGAGCTAGAGCTGCCTTGGCCATTATCTGGTATGGTGTACAGCGTAGGTGCCTCGATTCCTAATTTACTGCCGCCGAAAATTCTTCATCATCTTCTAGCAAAGACTAGATGATTGGAGCTCTGTTTCATCTTGAATGCAATCTTCTCTTCCTCAGTCTGAATCTTTGCTGATGCGCCAACAACAACAGTTTTCTCCGGTGCGAGCTTCATGAGCAATATATTGCGATGTATTTTCGGACATAACTTCACTGATATCCCAAATCATATTCCTGAATCGATTGGTATCTCATCCGCCAATATGCTCGCCTTTTTTCTCTTTTGGCTCGTCCATTTTCCGTTCTGCGCCTTCCGGCCATATCAATTGCGCGCATTCTTCTGGTTCAAATCCATCGTTGTTCTGCCAGCTGTGTTTGGGCTTTTCATTTTCTGTATGGCCAACACAAAGGGGCGAGTTGGATCAGTATACGAAAGTACACTAGGCGAGGGAGCTGCCTATGGGTGGTTCATTATGTATGGTATTAACAGTGGTATGGGCAATACTGCAACTTGTAAGTCTTGAGTTTTATTGCATGAGCCAATCCTCGGTCACCATTTCATGATGTTCCGTTTCTCCATCCTAAAGGTTTTGTACAGACCTTACCATGAAATGTTGCTGACTCCACAATTTTTCAGTGATCACAAATCAACCGGATATTGCGAGATGGAGTGCGACAAGATCAGGCGCTCAATGGTCACAACTTCTCACCCAGCCTCTATCCGTAACGCTATCTGCCACATTTGGCATTTTGGCCACAGCTGCGATTAACCTCAATTGGGGCTTGGATTTGTGGAATCCATGGGATTTACTGAGCGCTATTTTGGATAGATATTGGTCAGGTAGCACCCGTTTTGCCGTTTTCCTGTTGGCCTTCTGCTGGATGGTATCCATTCTTGGCACAAATATCGCTGCAAACATGATCCCATTCGGTGCGGACAGTACCATGTTATTTCCTCGGTTCCTCACAATTCCCCGTGGGCAATACGTTGTGGAATTCATGGCTTTCGCCATCTGCCCATGGAAGATTCTCGCTTCTGCTTCGGTCTTCACTACTTTCCTTTCGGGTTATGGTATATTCATGGCTAGCGTCGTTGCAATAATGGTCTGCGATTGTAAGTTTTTCTATTCACTTCACCAACAAGATTTTGTCACATGACAATATCCTGGAATTTCATACTTGAAAATGGTTGTTAAAACGGATGCTAACCTATTGAAGATTATGCGCTCACAAAGGGCAACGTTTTCATTGGGCACCTTTACAATGGCTCAAAAACAAATCAACATTACTATTATAATCATGGCTGGAATGTGCAGGCAATTGTTGCATATCTTTGCGGTGTCGCGCTCCCTTTTCCAGGTTTTATTGGAACTTTAGGTGCATCAGTATCGGAAAGTGCTACGAATCTTGGGCGCCTTGGATGGTTATTGTCATTCTTTGTCAGTTTCGTTGTATACTTTGCACTTTGTACGATATGGCCAACCAAGAACCAGAAGATCATCAAGGAGATGAATCTTGGATGGGAATCACAATATGGTGATATTGTCATTGCTGAAGATGGGACACGAATTGCAGAGCAGGAAGGGATGGCTCAAGCGATCAGTGATTCTGATTCTGCCAACCGAACGACGGTAGTTTTTGGGGGAGAGAAAGAGACCGGAGGAATAAGACATGAGTAGATATGTGTGAAAATGATCGGATGTTATATTTATGGGGATCATTAAATCAATTAGTTCATGATAACTTTGACGGGGTCAGCATAATATTAAGATCGAGACTTTTTTGATAGGTACTGTAACATACACTTATTATTTAGCTTAGTCAGCAGAGGCCCATATATATACTGTATCGGGCTCCACCTGAATACCTTGTCTCTTTTATACAACTCAAAGTCTCACAGGTACCTACCTATTCTCCTCTCCGTATTCAGATCTGTTTAAGCGAAGGGGATGAAATCAATATATTCATCTACGAATTCATGTAATGTTCCTAGGTATTTTGCCTGGACCAATATTCCTTTTCCTTCCATTTTAATGTGGACGAGAATGCATCGGTGTGGTACACTTTAATTTGGATATCTAAGAAAACAAGTATTCGAATGCTACAAGTGCTACGTAAGTAAAAGCAGCATAACATCGGCTATACTGTGTTATGTCTAGTTTTGCAGCTGCAGTGTCACTCAAATCTTTCTTACTCGAGAAAGCCAACAACCAAGCATCTTCCAAAAACACTTCATGTACTTATAGTTGCACCACCCACCAACAACGATGGCAACAACAAGACATTCAATCAACTACCCTTCCCATACAAATTCCAGGAATTTCATACCACTCACTACTTGGAATTCCTTTTCTAGGGCTATATTGACTTAACCTTAGTGGGCTGAGTCCACTCTCACTAGTCTTTTTAGCGAAAGCGTAAACTCTTTGATCTTTTCATTGTGGTAATCGTGGAGGGGGACTCGATCTACAATTTAATTATACATTCTCATATCAAACAAAATCACCTAACACTGGCCTACAGACTCATTTGTAATTTTGTATCATATATTTCATTTACAATACTTCTTTTCAAACATTAAAGTTATCAAGAATGGATTCACCATGGAGACCAGAGTTATACCAGCCATCCTCAGCTTGTGAAATTGCTCCGCATCAAGTTCTACACGCCGAAGTTCGTCTCCAAAAATTCCCTTTGTCTGGAGTCCTCAGTAGGGTAGCTCAAAGTTCTCACTAATTCTTCCCTTCTCTTCTTAGCTGTTGGAGTCCGAAATTGCAGAATTGTCTCGGTTCACAAAAGACATTGCGGTGACCCCATACGACCCGGAAAATTGGCTTAATCGAGGAAATTGCCTCCGTAGATTAGGGTACCCAGAACTCGCTCTCGGCGATGTCCATAAATCCAGACTTCTAGTCGAAGCAGCGTTACAAAATGAACATACCTTAGGTACTGATGCGTACAAAGCATACAGCCAGAAGATATATCAACTACATCAGACCCATCCCGCATGGATTCCAAGGAAATCACAAGTTGCCACACCAGAAGCTTTTCAGGCCTTAGTAAATGTTCTTTTAAAGAGACTTGAGCTTCAGATCTGGTCGGAGTTGATGGAAGGGCTGATGGCTTCCAACTGCTGTACAGACTATCTTGCGGTAAGTAAAGATGCCGTAACCAGATTTCCGGATGACCAGGTTTTTCCCTCGGAAGTGACGAATGCGGAATCATGGTTCGAGCAACGACAAAATATTCTCCAAGGTTACGTTGATGATAAAGGAATGACAAAAGAAACCATGGCGACTACTCTCTACAACGGCGGTGTTTATCCAACGGCGTATCCATGGATGACCGAAGATCTTGTCACGAGATCTGATCAATTACTCGCAAAGATGGCCTCGGAATTTGCCTCCGCATCATCCAACTGTGTTGTTTCAAAGAGCACAATTAGACTAGCTTCATCGCCTGAAGAAGTATCAGAGGTAGACGTGCTTGGCGTTGTAGCAACAAGAGATATTCAGGCGCAAGAATCAGTTCTCCTTGACCCTACGCTTGCAGCTGTAGTTGACAGTGTCGATCGTTGCTCTGCATGTTGCGGGCCCCTCTTGGATGAAATCGAAAATTCATGCTGCAGTGCAAAGTACTGCAGCTCTTTGTGCTCTCAACGTGCACTGGATGGCTATCACTCTGTCATTTGCGGTAAGGATCTCAATTTCCTGTATAAAGCTAAACCAGCATCTTCATCAAACTCCAAAGCATCTTCTGTAGGATCCAACTTAATCCTCCGTGTCCTCGCCCTTTCTATAAAGGAAAATCCAGCCAATCCACTAGAGACTTCTCTCATTTCACGTCTCACGCCCGCGTACAATCCAAACGATCCACAGCTCATCGCTTTCAACTTCAAAGATCATATAATAACACCAATCCGCATCCTTCGCGAACTTGGCATCGACGTCTTCACGAACAGCATGTACGACACATGGGTTCTACACACTATCCATTGTCGTCTACAAAACAACAAACATGGGCAAACTTTTGATGATATCCGTGGAATTGCAATAAATCCTCTATACTCGATGTTCAATCATAGTTGCGATCCTAATGTTGACTGGAGACATGATGACGAAAATAGTACAGTCACCATGTTCGCCGAACGGGACATCAAGAAGGGAGAGGAAATGTTTATTTCATATATTGGAAAAGGCAAGGGTCTCAAGGAAAGGCAAGGAAAACTAATGCCTTGGTTTGGTATGGAATGTGCATGCCATAAGTGTGACGAGGAGAAATTAGCAGCGATTGTTACAGGTATCACCGTCTGATCAGGGAATTCCATTGGTGAGAGCGGCCTCTTGACCCCCTCAAATTTTCTCTTGTTCGAAGTCATTTCAAAAGCCTTTGATCCTCATCACTCAACCCAACCCCAAACATTGAATCTTGATTTCTCAGGCTATCTGCAGACTCTTGGCTATATACATTTGGCAAAATAGCTATCGATACCTAGTTAAATGTACGGGACTATGTGCTATATCACATAGTCAGCCTGCTAATATCAGATATGATCATTCATGACAGAGCCAAGAAATAATATCAGACATGTGTAGTATGTGTGTTCTTGGAGACTTATTGATTCATATAGAAAAAAGGAGAGACATAAGTTCTTCTTTGGCTCACAATCCAGATTAAAGTTCCGATCAATACATCATCTCTCAGTGACCTAATATTTTTCTCGTCCAATTACATGTTTTGATACCATTTCTTATCTGGTAAGAGTTTTGGAACTTTCTCGTCGCACCCCTAAGCGAGTTTGCCCCATCTTTTCAAATTTCCATTCCCCATTATAAATAATTCATTATTAATCCAATCTATATTATATTTTAATTCAAACTTCAAAAAAATAATGGTGTTTAATGATAAAGATAATAATTATAAACCAAACCAAAATTGGGGTATTCTTTGATATATTAAAGTCATTCAAATATGTGATAATAGAAAATCTTAGAATTGAATTGAGAAATATATAGGGGTGTTTAAAAACTTTGTATAAAGTATATTTAAATCGCAATTTATATAGAAAATATGTAAAAAAAAGTTTATAAATCCTTTATAATATTAGTAACTAAAATATATCGAATTATATATATTTTAGTAAAGAATTAGAATAAGCAAAAAATAACTTTTAAACAATTAAAGTATATATTAAGTATTAAAGCTTTAGTGTATACAATTTAAAGAGAGCTTTGTTGGTATAGTTACAAAAGACATATAGTATATTTTAAACTTTTTATTTTTCAAATATAAGCAAAAAAGAGGCTGGATTTCGTTTTATCGTATAAATGATGGGGGATTAATAATACTATTACTAAGAAGGAAGAGGATAAGGATTGAAGAAAGGCTATATAATTCGATAAATTGATTTTTAAACTAAAAAAGATAAATAAAAAAAGTATTTCTATTGTATTGAATCCATATACTACTTTAAAAAAGTATCAATTATAATTTAGGATACTATCGATTAAAATTATAAATCTCTACTAATTATTCTAAAGAGAAATAAAAGCAATAAAAGCATTACTTCGCAAGCATATCTTAATCAAATAGTTATTCTAATTATTTTTCTTTTATTTGATAAATCAGAATTTAAATATATCTATATAAAGAATAAAACTAAAATGTATCTAAAATATACCTAAAAAGCTTAATTAGAATACTATATATAAAGCTTTAATTGATTCTTTTTTTCTTTGATTTTAATCCAATTAAAAAAATATAAAGAAGGATAAAAAATGAGCTAAAAAAGCTTTTATTTGTATTTACTTTTGTTGAAAAATTAAAAAAAGAATTAAGAATATTATAAAATAGAATAAACCCCTTAAATTATAAACCATATATTGAAAAATTAACTATAAAAATTCAAGATATAATTAAAGTTCAAGAAATGGTTACTATTTATTAATATATATTCGAATTTCTACCAAATTATAATATATTATTAATTTAATATTAATTTTTAAATAAAATAACAGAAAATATATATGGGGTACGATGAGTAAGGCTTAGAATGTGACGAACCCAACAATCGTTCAGAGATCAACCTTAAAATTAAAAGCTACAGAACTAAAGAAAAATATACTATAAAACTATATATATACAAATTCGAACTTAATACTACACTAATCCGATCGGACGCAATTTTGTATAAGCTATAACATTATCCTTTCTTTTTTGTAAAGTTCACTTCGAATTCGCTTTAGATAAATGATTTAAATATAAAATAATTATTAATCTTCTTTTAATAAAAATTTCTAATACACTATTTACATTAATATCAATTAATAATCATTTATCAAATTGTAAACATCTTTTAAACGATTTTCAAACAAAAAAATAATAATATAATCGATCTACAATGAAAGATTTGGATTATTTATGAATAATACATCAAAAAATACAATTCCTCACTGGCATCGTCAATAGGCACGAACTTATCGTAAATAATACACATACAAGATACATATACGAAACACTTGCGGCACGCCCTTCCTCGGCTATTATAGTAGAATCGGGCCTTACTATACTAATATAAGGGCTACAAATGATTAATAGCGATCACATACGACAACGGAACCTCATCTTATTTACCCCCCTCCATTCCTAAATTAGAATATAAGCAAAAAATATATCGCTTTTTTCTATTATACCCAAAGGATTTTAACAGTTAATAGCTTTTAAAAAAATAAACGGACTTTTATTAAAAGTTAAAGAATAAATAGTAATCTACTATAAATTTATAAATATATTAATAAACTTTTTGAAAGGAATTATTAGAACTTTTATTTTAAAGAAAATATTTATTATTTTTTTTATTCAAAAAACGATTTTAATATATATTATAAACTTTTTTATAACAGAAATAATATTAAAGGCTAAAAAAGGTTTAAAAATTTTAAAAGCAAAAAAAAAACGTAATAACAATCCTATTATTTATAATATAAACAGAAATTGTAAAAATCCCTAAAATTAATAAATCTTCAATTACCTTATATAATAAAACTTTTAAAGTAAATTTTATAAAAAAAAATATTATTAAAATTATAAAAATAAATAAATATATTTTAATAAAATATAAACCTTTTGCAGATTTATATTATAATAGCTTTTTTTTAATTTAAAAGAATTTAATTAAAATTATTTCTAATATTAAAGAAGGGAATATTCCGGAAATGATAGTATATAAAACAGGGTAGGTTTTATACCCTAAATTACTGAAGATATAGGATATTTTAATAAAAAAACCTATAAATCCAAAATATATAAGATTATTGAAATTATATAATTAAAACTCCTTTAAATATAATATAATTATTATATAAAACAAATATCAAAAAATCTATTTAATATAATCGAAAAATAAATTGAAATTATAAGAAGAATAATAATAAAAAAAGCTTAAATCCAAATTAGTATTAATTTAGTAAAAGATTTAAAAAACTTTAAAAATAGTATAAAAAATGTATAAGTTATTAATTTTATTACCCTAACTACCTTTTTTTAACTATTTAAAGCTATTTCTCTTTTATTTTATTTACTCCCCTATAATCAAATAAAGCTTTATAAACAAAACTATTGAATTTATTATAATATTTATTATTATATAAAACCGGTATAATATAATAATTATAGTATTATAAAAGCTAAATATTAAATTTTAATAAATGAATTTTATCTAATATTTGCAAAATATAATAAATACTATAATTTATTTTCGGTAGGGTATAAAAAATGCTTATTAATACTCCGGAGTATTATTGGAGGGAAGCTACAATGCAATTTAATTAAAATTTAAATAAAAGCGATTTATAAAAACAATTGAAAGATTTAAAAAATTTGTGCTTTTAATATAGCTATAAAAATAATATAAATAATATATATTTTTCAAACGGAAACCCAAAACTCCCAAAGTTTGTAAAACTTTCAAAACTCTTTAAACTTTATAGCTTATTCCAGCCCAATTCGGACTTCAGCGCCTAATCATATAGAAATCCTAATATTAACAATATTAAAAAAAAATAAACAAAAGTATAAAACATATTACTAATTTATTAATATTATAAAATAAAACATTAAAGCATATAAAAACTATTCCAAATTAAATAAACCTTAAGCTTTTATTACAAAATAATATACATAAAGCTTGTATAAAAAATACAGTGAATTTTAATAATAATAAAACTATAATTAATTTACAATTAATTAAAGCTATTAACCTTTTTTTTAATAAATAGCAAATCAAATAAGTATAGCAGTAAAGGCTGCAAGAACAGCCCTACCCTACATATTATAATAATATAGATAAATATAAAGAAGGGTACAAAAGTATATAGCGTTTTATTACAATTTGCCTTTAAAAACGATGTGGATATGATATATATTCAAAAACCTTAAAGCTTTTTAGGAATCAGAATACAGAACCACCCAATATATAATTATTATATTTTATATAATACATAGAAATTAAAAAAAGTATAGAAAAAGAAGGTTGAGAGGTTAAAAACTATATTATATATTCGGTGAAATATTATATTACAAATATAACAATATTAAAGAAAATATAATAAAAATATAATAAAGCTTATAATAAATAATTATTAAATAATGAATATTTATTGTAAATTTAATATTATAGTAATAATAATTTATATAACAAATATTACTTTAAGATCTTATATATTAATTAACAATGATTTCAATATAAAGTACAATATTTACAAGTCAGGAATGCTTTTGGTTATTTAGGGTGCCACCCTCTCCAATTAGTTTTAGAATATTAGTATAAACTTTATTGATAAAGTAGGGTTTTTATTTATTATATAGGGTATATAATCAATCTTACCTTCTCCAATATACCCTTTACGAAAACAATTGTGTAATAAGATATAAATTGCGAATTAGATTATTATATGCAGATTACTACCATCCTAGGATGGGGAATATTAATTAACAAGTATACCGGATATAAAGTTATAGAAAATAATTTATACATTTTTATTAGTTTAATAAAAAGCAGAATATACTAGCTTTTAAAATAAAACCTAATATTTTAAAAACCAAATTCGAAATTGTTTTAAAGCAACTTATAAATTTATTCCAATAAATAATATAAATTGTAGATCAATCAGCGAACAATTGAGTACAATCAGTACCCTAATGAACAAAGGAATGTGTATCCGTATATAATTTGTATAAAAGTATTAACAAAACTCTGAAGGATAGAAGAAGAATGTTTAATATAATGTGTAAGATAAAAAGGGATTATTAAAGAAGGATTATAAATAATATATTGGATAACTTGGATTTTTATAAAATAGTAGACTAATATAAAGTAGCCCCTTTCTTCAAATCCCTATCGCTAATAATAAATAATTAGTTAATTAAGGATATAAAAGAAAAAATAGAGGTTCTATTAAATAAAATACTATATAAATATAATAATACAAACAATTTAGAAATAAATTCAATAATAGAAAACTATACTCTAATTTTTCCCTAAAATATTAATGTATCCTTAGAAAAAGTAAAGCGAAATATTATTAGAGTTTTAAATATTTTATTAAAATCTAATAAAATTATTATTTAGCTTTTACAGATTTATTAAAACAATATTAAAGACTATATTCGTAATTTATTCAAATATTATCTTAAAAGAAATTATTTTCTTTAAGTATGGCAATTAACTGAAATAATAATATTATTTAAAGTTAATAAAAAAAATAAAAGCTCCATCCGCTTCTAATATTTAATAATTTTATTATTTTATATTAATAAAAGTTTAGAACGAATTATTATAAAATAAATAATATAGATATTGTTGATGTATGGTATATTAAGCCTTTAATATTGTAGAATATTACTAAAATAATTAATTATAAACCTAATTATAGCATTTGTATATAATATAAAATATACCTTTATTAAAAAGCAAAAAATTATATTAATTATAATAAATATATAAGAAATATTTAATATATTATTATTCTAATAGTTATTTAAAAGAATATGAAACTAAAGCTAGTCTATATTACTACTAAAAATAGTAAGATTGTTTTTATAAAAGCATAAAATAATTGTCCAACTTGAAAATATTTATATAAATGAATCGTGGATACAATATAGTATTTACTAAAAATCATCTTTATTCCTAGTATTATATATACTTTATTTAACGGAGCTTCTAAATTAAGATTAGATCTTTTGTTTCGAATATATGGATAATATTATACTATACAAAATTAATAATATATTAAAGAAGAACGCTATAATAATTATATAAGATATTTAATAAATTGAAATATAGGAATTAGCGAATAAGATTGTATTTGCATTTAAGAAACTAGAAATAATATATTTTATTTACAGGTATTATATATACACCCTAAAGGCTGTTATCTCATTTATATTAATTATTTAATCTACAATAAACAGGCTGAGCAATATAAATCAATTAGTATTTGTTGGAATAATCACGTGACGCGCTAGGCTACACGCTAACGCCTAAGCATTCTATATAGTTGCCGTTTTATACATTTAGATAGTAATCCTTTAGAACAATAATAAAATATAACGGTATATTTATTTTATTGACTTTCATTTTTAATCAGATTAAACCAACATTAATTAATAATTTTAATTATAAATTAGAAGCTTTAAGAATTTATTTAAAGAATTATAAACTTGATCATCTTAACAATTGCTTTTATAAAAATGAATACTAAATTATTGTTTTTACAATTCTATATATTTAAAGAATAAAAAGATTATTACCTCTATAACTCTTAAATATTCATAAGAAGTAATTTTCGAATATTAAAATCCACCGCCTCTACAACCATTAATATCAGAAAATTATTCAAATTTGGTATTATTTATATATTTCAGCTTAAACAAAGCATTTTAAATAATAATTTAATTCCATTATTAAAAAAAGTTTATTTACCTTCTCTTTCAGATTTTACTTTATAAAAGAATCTGCCCTTTATATCTGTAAGTCTACAAAACGATTTCCAACATTTTTTTAATTTTATTTTATAAAAGAATCTATCCCTTTTTTAAATTTTATTTTATAAAAGAATCTATTTCCTTAACTTTCAAATCTGCAAAACAACTTTTAACATTTTTCTTTTACTAAGATTTCTAATATTTTAATATCATTTTCAAATATTTTGAGTATTATAATACAAAGATATTACATACAATATTACATAATAATATTGAATAATAATAATTTTCATATTTACAAAAATATATTATATATATTGTATATAATAGAAATAATTTGTTATTATAGCGTTTTTTGGAATATTAAAGGACGAATTAATTAATTAAGTATCTTCTAGATCATAAATGAATTATTCTGATTTTTATGAATCATTAGTTAATTACTCTAATCTTCTTAAATTAGAAATTAGTATTATTAGCGAATACATTAATTTAAAGGAATAATAAAAAAAAGGAATTAATATAAAAAAAACGGATAAAACAAAAATTAACAAGTTTATATACTATAAGATTCAAAAATATAAAAAGGATAATATATATAATAAAGAATTATATATTAGTTTTAATTATTTTTTTCAATATTTTATAAATAAAATCTTAAAAATAGTTAATATAATTACTTTTTATAATTTACAAATAATACTTTATTTTTATAGAGTATATATTAAAAAAAGCAATAAAAATAAAAATATTTTAATATCTTATATTTTTTGGACTGCTATAAATATATTATATTTATTATAAATGAATAAAGGAATCTATAAAACTTTAACCAATAAATTTGTTATATTTAGATTATAGTCTATTATAAATCGAATTTAAGTACATCCAGGACTTTTAAGATATATTCTATAATTATAATCTTTTTGATTAGAATAAAATATATAATATACAATTTTTGTTAAAGAAAAAAGAATTAATAAAAATAATAAAGGATTAAATAGCAAAAAAATCAAAAAACGTAATAAAGTTATATTAATAATAAGAACAATTGAGATTAATTATATAATATATTAATTTAAATCCTCTACAAAATCATTAAGAAAGTTTATTATTTATAATAAATCTTATAATTTTAATTTAATAATATTATTAGGAAGTCTACAACTATATGTGCTATTATATACATTATTATTTTAGGGAGGCTGATCTAGCTTAGCTAATCGATCACGACCCCAGCTTCCACCTCCATTAAATAATTTATCCAATTTGAATTATTTATTATTATTAGTTGGAGAACCATTATATCAATTTTTGAAACCATTACAACTATTATGCCAATTATTAGGACCACTAAAATCATTTGATCATTCTATAATCAGCAAGGTACCAACATAAAAACCTGATAATAATCCTTAATTAGAAAAAAGTGATATTAGCTGAGATTTATTGAATTTAACACGATTATATATAAATAATAAAAAATATTTAAATGAAGATAATAACTTCGAATACAAATTCTAAATATTCATTAATTATTATTTAAGATTGAACATTTAGCTTTAAAGTATAATAAAAGCTTTTTCAATAATACTTATTAGAGTTGTTCTAAATTTCTATTATACAAATCTGGAACAGTTTTTATATATTATAATAAATATAAAATCAATATTTGAAACCATTTTCAAAGGAGACAAATACTATAGAAATGTTATACAAAAATGAAAAACAGTTTTATTTTTTATTATAATTAAAAAGTAATTAAATTAGAATATTCTAAAATATTTCCTATTTATAATTACAAAACTTTGCAAACTATTTAAAAACTTAATTAAAAACTTTAGGACTTAAAGCATTTTTTACTAAAAAATTATAAATTTATATAAGAATATAAAAATATATTTATATATATTTTTTAAACCTTTTTTAAAAATTATAAAATTAATAAAGGAAATTTGATTATCAATTATAATATATAAATATATATATTTA